>CANXYI010480357.1:0-12393 GCA_948208565.1 Hura crepitans
ATTAGGTAATATTAAAATAGGAAATAAAATCACTAATTTGCAAGAATTAAATCAATAATCTAGGAATCCTAAAATACTAAAAATCTGCCTAAAATCTCTAAGTATTCCTATAACAGTAACATTACTCCCCTGTGGGAGAAAGAGCTTGTCCTCAAGCTCAAAACATCTTAGGCGCTTATCATTCTCTTTCATGCGATGATTACAAATACGGATAAATGGTAACCATGTTGAATTTTGAAATAAATCAAGAATTCCAGCCAATAATAGGTCTAACCTGCTACCTAAAACCATTAGTTCTTGTATCAAGGGAGCTTGAGGTTTGTTAGAGGTCTGTTTCTCCCATATACCAATCGATGGTCTAGAAGAAATTTCAACTTTTTGAATTACACTCGAAATTTGTAGCCTTTTGATATCAAAATTTGTAGCCAACATATCCATAGACCCCTCAATGGTTGAAAAGCTAGGCTTCATTTTTTGTGGCACCACCTTTTTTGTTGGCTTAGGTTGATTGTTTGCTATGGGGGGTAGGTTCTTATCAATATTACTGCTGCTCCTACTCCCATTTTGTGGCTGGTTGTATGACTGGTTAGGCAGAAGAGCATTGCTTCTTTTAGCAGCATTCTCTTCCTCTTTCTTTACTAGATTGCTGTGGCTGAAAATAGCCTCCTGTAATTGCAAGAAAAGTTGGTGAATCTAACTTTCCATTTTTGATTTGAATAATGCTAGCTGGGCATCAATAACAGCCCGCATCTCTTGAGAAAATGCTTTCACCACATTACTCCTATCCATATTGCCCATGGTGTTTGGCTCTGATACCAATTGTTGTGGACCCATATTGAGGATCGGAACACCGGCAATAAATCAAGCTCGTCAAAGAGAGCTCGTACTTTCAAACTCGTCAAAGGGAGTTGCGTACCTTAAGACTCATTAGAGAGAGAATCCGATCTCTTAGAAATCTTTTAAACTTTCTGCTTATTTTATTTATTAAGATTCAGCCTCTTTAAACAGAGTTACAAGCCTAATAAAATAAGGAACTACTTTCTAACTAGGAAATTATTAATTTCTCTCTAATTAGGTAATATTAAAATAGGAAATAAAATCACTAATTTACGAATCCTAAAATTACTAAAAATCTGCGGAAAATCTCTAAGTATTAATAGTAACATACTGGCTGGAAGGGTATCACCAACAAGCTATTCCTAATATCATTACACACCACTCCTAATAATACTTCTGCTCCTTCTCCACAGCCACTTCCTTTACCCATCCAATAGCTTCTCACTAGATATTCTAAGCTGTTCCAAGTGCTCACAACCCTTCCCCCTTATAGGGATCACGATCACTCAATTCCCTTGAAACCTAACACTGAACCTATCAATGTCAGACCTTATAGATGTTTCTATCACCAAAAGATAGAAATTGAGAAACTGGTTTAGGAAATGTTAGATTCCAACATTATCCAACCTAGTACCAGCCCATATGCCTCTCCTGTTCTTGTAGTTAAAAAGAAAGATGGGTCATGGAGATTTTGTGTGGATTATAGGGAGCTTAATGAGGCCATTGTTAAGGACAAATTCCCTATTCTTGTTATTGAGGACTTATTACATGAATTGCATGGGGCTATTATATTTTCTAAGATAGATCTTAGATTGGGCTACCACCAAATCAGAATGCATCCTAAAGTCATCTTTAAAACTGCCTTTAAGACTTATTCAGGCCACTATGAATTTTTAGTCATGCCTTTTGGTCTAATCGATGCTCTAGCCACCTTCCAAGCCCTAATGAATAGTATATTTCAGCCTTATGTACGGAAGTTTGTCTGAGTATTTTTTGATGACATACTCATTTACAGCCCTTTCTTAGAGCAATGTGTTCAACATTTGAAAGTTGTTTTTGAGTTGTTACAGCAGCATAAACTATTTGCAAAGGCATCCAAATGTGAATTTGGGAGACAATCTAGAAGTTACTTGGGTCACATTATTTTTGCTGAGGGTATTTCTACGGACCCCAGCAAAATTGAAGCTATGACCACTTGGCCCACACCAAAAAAATTGAAAAGCCTTAGGGGGGTTTTTAGGCTTAACAGGGTACTATAGGATGTTTATTAAAGAATATGAGGTTTTATCTAAACCCCTTACTGAACTTCTCAAAAAAGATTTATTTTGTTGGACCACATTAGCCCAAGAAGCCTTTCAAAACCTCAAACAAGTAATGACCACAACCTTTATTTTAGGTTTACCTAATTTTGATAAACCTTTTGTGGTTGAGAGTGATGCTAGCAATATTGGCCTAGGGGTTGTTCTTATGCAGGAGGGGAGACCTATAGCCCTTCTTTCTAAACCTTTTAGCACCGAACATCAGCAACTATCTACTTATGAGAGAGAGCTCTTAGTTATTATTCTTGCTATAACTAAATGGAGGCACTATTTAGAATAGGGTCAATTCATAATTAGAACTGATCATGAGAGTATTAAGCATCTCCTAGAACAAAGACTTCACACTTGTGTACAACAAAAGGGAATCTCTAGGTTGTTAGGGCTAGATTACCAAATTTAGTATAAAAATGGGGTAGAAAATAAGGTTGCTGATGCTTTATCTAGAAAACCTCACAATACCTCATTCTCCTACCAACTCTCTCTCTCTCTTCTTCCACCCCAATTTGGGTACAAGAAATTCAAAATTCCTATGTATCTGACCTTGCCATCCATAACCTCCTCACAGCCCTCACCATTGATCCACAATCCCATCCCCACTACCGGTTATCCAAAGGATTGTTGAAATTTAAGAGTAGACTTGTCATTGGGGCCACAACTACACTAAGAGAGAGATTATTGACTGTTTGCCACAACTCTCCAATTAGGGGTCATTCGGGTGTTAAAGGCACCTTACATAGGCTACAACAACAATTCTACTAGCCCAAAATGCAACAATATTGAATGGGTTTCAAAATGCGATGTGCGTAAAAGGTGTAAACTAGATGGGTCAACCTACCGTGGTCTCCTCCAACCCCTTCCTACCCCCTCTTCTACTTGGCAAGACATTTCTATGGACTTCATCAAAAAACTACCCTGTTCTGATGGCTTTGACACCATACTAGTGGTAATAGATCAATTCTCAAAAATGCCTATCTCATTCCCTTAGCCCACCCGTTCAATGCGGCCAAGATGGCCAAACTCTTCCTTGACAATGTTTCAAGTTGTGTGGGATGCCCCAAACCATTCTCCAACAGGGGCAATTTTCGCAGGTTTGTTCTATACAGAACTAATGAAAAGCCTAGGCACTAAGTTGCTTATGAGCTTAGCCTATCACCCTCAAACAGATGGCCAATCTGAAAGATTGAACAGATGCCTTGAGTGCTATCTATGCTATATGATGTTCTACAAACCAAAATTGTGGAGTCAATGGCTCAGCTTAGCTGAATATTGGTATAACACTACTTATCATTCAGCAATTAAAATGTCTCCCTATCAATTCCATACTAGTCCCTCATTACCCATTATGCCATCAGCAACCATTCATGTACCTGAAATCCAGGAACTTTTTTTCCAGCAAAGAAAGGCTGACTGCTTACTTGAAAGAGCAATTAGCCTATTCTAAGAACAAAATGAAGCAATGCTGATGCCACCCGCAGTGAGAGGCAATTTGGGATTGGGGATTGGGTATATCTCAGGCTCCAACCTTATAAACAATCTTCAGTGGCCCTACGAAAATCATTGAAGTTGATTGCTAGGTATTATGGACCATACCAGGTGTTCCTGTTACATACAGATGTAGGAGGACAAATGTGTAAATGGGCAATTTGTTACAGTCTGTTAGTAGTCTATAGTAACTGCTGTATTCTTGAGATTTGTGATGAAGCATAAGGTGCATGTGGCTAGCTGTCATTATAGGTCATCATTCTTTCTGTTATATTGTAGCTAAACCCCATAGCTTGGGTATCAATGAGAATTATGAATTTCCCTCTCTCTCATTCCTTCTTTTGCTTCCTAATCTCTCTATTCTACTTTGTTATACTTACCTTCTACTTCTGAAATTCATTGTTAGAGATTAAGTCCCTAACATATATGGAGCACTGGTTTGGTGAATAATTCCATTCTCCTCATAGAAAATTGAAAATTCTAATGGAAAATATTCACCACCTCTATCACTTGTCAAAATCTTTATTTTGCTTTCCCTTTCGATTTTCAACTTCAGATTTGTAAGTCTTGAACATTTGAAAAGTTTGATCTTTGTTTTTCATTAAATACACATATGTATACATAGAGGCATCATCTATGAAAGTGATAAAGTATCTATTTCCTCCCCTAGTTAACATGCTATTTAATTCACATATGTCTAAATGCACTAGTTCTAATAATTTTGTATTTCTTTAAACTTTTGGAAAATGTTTCTTTATCATTTTTGCTTGTATACAGACTTCACAAGTCTTTTTATCTTCATGCTAATAAGAAATTAAACCATGCTTGGACATATGCTTTAAAGATCTGAAACTAACATGTGTAAGCCTATTATGCCATAAAGATAAAGATAACTCTACAATATAAGAAAAAGAATTCACTTTATTATTATTATTATTAATACTTAGTTTGAAAATTCCATCAGTAGCATAGCCCTTTTCTAGAAACAGTCCATTCTTGGACAATTATTTTATCACTCTAAAACGGTCTTTTAAATCCCTTCTTAAAAATCAGACATGTAGATACAAGATTTTTTCTAATTTTTGGTATATGTAAAACATTAACTAGTAGCAACTTCTTTCCAGAAGTAAAGTCCAATTCACCGCTTCCTTTGCCTATCACCTTTGTAGCATTGTTGTTACCTATCAGAACTTCTTGTTCATCTTCTGCGTCCTCGTAAGTTTTCAATAATGACTTATTATTGCAGATATGAACTATGGCACTGGAATCTCACCACTATTCATTTGACATTTTGGTTCCAGCCATATGAAGTTCTGTGATCATTCCAACTTGCAAATCTGAAACCGTTGCAACCAAATCTTCAATTCCAAGTTCTACTATATTTGCTTTCTTGGAATTTTGCACACTATTATTATCCTTCTTTTGCTTCTTTGAAATCTGCATTCACGTTTGTGGTGTCCTTTTTTACCAAAATGGTAACAAGTCTTTCTTTACTTTGGATTGTTGACGTTGTTATTGGTGTCGGATGAACCCACTACATTAGAAAATTTTCTCTTGTTTCCTGTAGTTTTCTGATTTTGAAACTTTTGGTTCCCTTCAATAAAGTTGACTTTTGTTGCATATTCAAATGCATGTTTTTTAACTAGACTTCTAGTCTACTCTTCAATCTGCAAATGCTTTTGAATCTGTTCAAGGGAAAAGTCTTCTGTGGTGTGCAATAATTTCTTCCTGTAATCATTCCAACTAGGATGAAATTTGGCTATTATTCCTCTCACTTGCAATGCTTCAGGAGCTGCCTCTTTAAGATCCTTAAGTTTAGAAACAAGGACTTGCAATTCATGGACTCGGTCCACAACTCATGCGTTATCAATCATTGATAATTCAAAATATTTCATAATAAGAAATTTGTCCTCACCTTGTTTTTCTGTATTGTATTTGTACTCCAAGGCCCTCCAAATTTCTTTTGGGGAAGTGACAGATATGAAAAGATCATACAACCTGTCTGACATATTGTTGAGAATGTGTCCTTTGCACAACAACTCATCTTCCTCATGCTTCTTACTTTCTGCTCTCATCTGTTCAGTATCCTAGTGTTGGTGCTGAAAGATCTGGCAATTCTGGATCAAGGATATAAGAAATCTTCAGGACAGTAAGCAAGAACAACATCTTGTCTTTCCAATGAATGAATTTAGTTCCATCAAAACAATCCAACTTCATGAATTCTTGGTTCACGACAGAAACAGATTTTGATTCCATCTTCAATTAATTCCTTAAAATTGTTAGAACAGTGGGTGTATGACAGGCTTTGAGGCATGTAGTACACTATCTTTAAGGAATTAATTGCCCTTGCTATGAATTACAGTTGCTGTTGGGTTTATGACAATTATCCTTCAGGATATAACAAAGCCAATGAAGTTTTCTGGCAGGAATTCCAGGAGACTTCCCTTTAGAGCTTCAGTTAAGAACACCAGTGTTTTTTGAGAAAGATTTTTGCCGAAATTTAGAGGACAAATACAAATTTGTCAGGTTTTCTGTCTATTTATACAAGCTTAGGACCCTTTCAGACAAGACATGTTTGCTAAAATTTTTAAATTTGAAATAATAATAATAATAACAATAATAATAATAGAATTTAAAATTAAAATATTTAATCTCCATTTTACGTTCTGTTCTTGTCTGTTCAGTATTTCCTAGTGTTGGTGTAGGAAGATCTGGCAGTTCTGGATCAAGGATATAAGGAATCTTTAGGGCAGTAAGCAAGAACAATATCTTGTCTTTCCAGCAAATGAAATTAGTTCCATAAAAACGATCCAACTTCATGAATTCTTGGTTTACGATAGAAATAGATTTTGACTCCATCTTCAATTAATTCATTAAAATTGTTAGAACAGTTGGTGTATGATAGGCTTTGAGGTGTGTAGTACTATCTTTAAGGAATTAATTGCCTCCACTATGAATCATAGTTGCTGTTGGGTTTATGGCAATTATCCTTCAGGATACAACAAAGCCAATGAAGTTTTATGGCAGTAATTCCAGGAAACTTCCTTTAGAATTTCAGTTAAGAACAACAATGTTTTTTGAGAAAGATTTTTGCAGAAATTTAGAGGAAAAGAAGATAAGAGTTTGACAGGTTTTCTGTCCATTTATATAGGCTTAGCACCCTCCAAACAAGACATGTCTGTTAAAATTTTTAATTTTTTTTTTAAATTTGAAATTTAAATAATAATAATAAAATTTTAAATTAAAATATCTAATCCCTACATGCCACGTGACCCAGTGCCAAGTGCTATCGTAGACTTTAAATATTGTTCATCTCAAAATTCTTCTTCCCAACAAAAATTCCCTCCAAATTTTCTTACACTAATTTAGCACATCTCTTCTTATAAAGGCTTTGATATCCATGTAAATAAGGGATGATGGATAAATGTCTTTTCTCAAATCCCATAATATAACATGCTACTAAAACGCATACATGTAGGTGGATTCCTGATGGGCAGCTCTGCCCTACAGTTCCAAACAGATCAAACTACGTTCATTGGATTGAAGATCTTATCTCTTCTGACATCATTACAAAAAATAACACCAGTGGTGACATTGTGAGGGGTTTTGATATAGGCACCGGAGCAAACTGCATTTTCCCACTTCTTGGTGCATCTCTTCTAGGGTGGAGTTTTGTTGGATCAGGTAGCTTTTTTACTTGATCATTTTAAGAAGCAGGATATTTGTAATTTATTTGCATAATACAAAATGCATGTAATCTTTTATGATGCCAAACTTGGTTGCAGATGTGACTGACGTAGCACTAGAGTGGGCAGAGAGAAATGTTAAAAGTAATCCACATATTTCAGAGCTCATTGAAGTTAGAAAAGTTATTAAATGCCAGGGCACCCTTTCTATTGATGATTTGCCTAATGCACAATCTGTAAATGGAGAAAGCAGAATGGATGTGAATGAAAGTGCGGTTGATGAGCCGGTGAATGCCAAGAATAACTATGATGGGCCACCTGTACTTGTCGGTGTAGTGAGGGATTATGAGAAGTTTGATTTCTGCATGTGTAATCCTCCATTTTTTGAGACCTTAGAGGAAGCAGGACAGAACCCCAAAACTTCTTGTGGTGGGACTGCTGAGGAAATGGTTTGTCCTGGTGGAGAAAAAGCTTTCATCACCCGTCTCATTGAAGACAGTGTTGTACTGAAGGATTCATTTAGGTCTTTTCCCCATCTACATTGTTGTAGTGTTTAATAAGCTTGGTTGTTATGTCTTTATTTTTATACCTTTGCTCTGTTCTAGGTGGTACAGTTCAATGGTTGGGAGGAAAGCAAACCTTAAATTTCTAATGTCAAAGCTTAGGGAGGTAGGGGTCACCATTGTGAAAACAACTGAATTTGTCCAGGGGCACACTAGTCGATGGGGGCTTGCTTGGTCCTTTGTGCCTTATGCCAGGAAGATAATATCACCTTTTGTGGCTGCGAAGAGTAACATCCCTTTTATGCTTGAAGTATGCATGTTATTACTCTCTCTCTCTCTCATCATTTCTTCTTGACAGGCTTATTGAAGTTTTTATTAGCCAAAGGTTCTGCTTCTTAACCGCACGCTCATGTTGCATCAATCTGTTTCATGTAAAATGATGATTTCTTGCAGGGACTTCAACGCCAATTCAGTGCCTTAGATGTACTAAAATCAGTTGAGTCATATTTCTGCAGTATTGGTGCATCCTGTAAATTGAATGCATCGTCATTTGCTGTTGATGTAAGAAGTACTAAAATCTTGATCAACTTATTTCCTGTTTATGACGTGTATTATTTCAATGTCCTTACATGCAGTACATCTCGTTTTGATAGATTGCTGTATCAAATGAACAATGCGTTGCATTCCTAGAGAGCGGACGAGAACATTATGATGTACCTTCCCAATGCAATCCTGTGAAGGGGAAATTCAAGAGTTCAAGCTGTTCAGACCTTCCTTTAAATCACTTTTGTTTTTGTATTTCGGTAATCTCCATGTTTGGCTTAAATAGAATCAGCTTATTTCCAGTGGAATTTCCATATGATTTGAGTTAATCATTGTTACAGGTCTTTCAGCAAATCCCTGGCACACTCTTGGTGAAAGGATCGTTGCAAAATAGAGATATCCCAGTTTCAGGTTTGAAGGCAATATTCTTAATTTTCAGGATGAAATATTCTCATTGTAATTACTGTTGTTTCTGTAGCCATTTTTCAATGATGACAATAATTTTAGAAGTATATTTCTCAAATATATAGAGCCTTACCATGTACCAACAGATATTGGATGGACTTACATAAATAATTTATAAAATTTTGGACATGTTATTGTCTTATGACAGTCTTCCATCAAATCCATGTGTATAGACCTCTTACTTTCATTTCCTCGTCTTTTTGGCCATTCGCATGAATTGTTAATCATCACTTTATTTCTTATATACATTGTATTTACCTGTCTGCGCCACAAGCTCCTCATAATCATCCAATTTTGATAGCATTCTTATCTTGCACAATTTCCTTTGGCCCTGATTGGTTTACATTTTAAAGCTTTCAATGCTTCTTGAGTTCGAGTTGCATTAGACGTAGAACATGTTTAGCTGTATTTTCACATTAGCTTATGGTTTATCAGTCTTTCCAAGGCAGAAAGTTGCTTCACTTGAGCCAATCTTGTGAAGCCTGGGATCTCTTAAGGTGGTGGTTATTTGATGAATAGTTTTGAATTTGCCAAATTATAATCTGTCCTCTGGTGTTCAAGGGGCCATTATCCTGTGCAATGAGCGATAAAGGGTGGGTCTCATTTCCATGAGAATGTGGAATTAAGAAGCAGCCACTCTATGCAAAGCATAATGGAAGTAGTGCATGTCTCCTTATTTTTCTTTCTTGATGCTACTTTAACTGAAGCAATTGGACTTTGGCCTTTGGCCTTTCGTCTGCCGTTTACATCGCATGTTAGTGGGGAATATGACATGATGATTTACTGTCATCTAACCTTACCTTGGATATGTTTGTCCTTGACAATTGGCGACCAAATTAAGACTTTATTGTTCTTGGCTAGGATTCTTCTTGGGTATATATGTTACTTCATTCCTTTTTATTTACTCAGCCTCTGATGTGTTGGTTTCTGAAGTCTGTGAACTGTTGTTTTGCAGGAATTTTCTCATCAATTATCCTGCATTTAGAGGACACGTTGAGGCACAAATTTTGTAGAGCTAAGCCATTTGTCAGTTAAATTACTTGGATTCTAGCTCTTAAGTTTCAAGTTAACGTGTTGGAGAAACAAGATGGATCGTTCTTCACGTTTCCTGACGTGGGAAATGAAGTGCTCTTTCACTGAACGTGAGTGCCGCTTGTTTTGTTTTGATAAATAATCGAATTCATGTTGCTATTGTATTTAGAAATTGGATGACTACGTAGCAAACTATATTCAGGAATTTTTTTTTCATGCCATAAAAATAAAATTATAAAAAGTTTTTTGTTAATTAATTTGATAGAATTTTATTTAATTACAATGAATAAGAACCCTTTTAAGCGTTAGTTCAGCTTTTCACTGTGCTTTCATTCATATTATTTTTTATCAGCATAATTCTTAGAGCCATTGTTTATCTTTATCAAACCATTTACTTATTTCTTGTAGGCCAGGTCCAATTGAAAAATTAGTAAGAGGGTTTGGAAACCTGAAATTTGCCCGCAAGGCACCCAAAGGATGCAATCCAATTAGTATCCACACCATTTTTATGTAAATAAATAAGGGGTTTATACATGAATATATCAATTAAAGAATTAGATTTCACTAATATATCAAAATTCGTTTAGTTATAAAAAATACATCAAATTAATCTTCTTTCTTTCCCTTCACTTCCTTTACATTTCATTTACATCATTTCTCCTTTAAAAATCTCTCTTTTATTTTCTTTCAATTATTTTTTTCTTTATTTTATTTTTTACTATATATTTTTTTTAAAATCATTTATTAATAAATTATTGTTTATATTTTATCTAGATTTTTAAAGTACGATTAATCAAATCTCTTTTTTGAAAAAAGTGAAATATGTATAATATGGTTAATTAAATTATGTTTTAATTGATTTTTTTTTAATTTTCATGTGAGTTGAATTGAATTTAAAATTTTATTATAGTAAAAAAATCATATTAGATGTTAACGTAATTTAAATTTTTATTTAAATGTCAAGATTAATATATAGTAATATGAAAATTAGTATAATAAAGTATAATATTATATCAAGTTATAATAATCTGTTATACTGTGTTATACCTTTCTGTAAAAGATTTTAAAAATTGATATAACAGCTTATTACACATTGTTATACCTTTTTGTAAAAAATTAAAAAATTGTATAATAGAATAAAAAAAATTGATATAATTCAGTATAATAAACTGTTATACTATTATACTATTGTGCAGTAGATATTAAAAAACGATATAATATGGTATTACAATTTGTTATACCGTATAAAGTATTAAAAATTGGTGTATTTTTTGAATTAAAAATTAAAAAAAATGTAAATTGAAAATATAAATTTTCTTTTATAAATTTTTAAAAAATTATATTAAAATTAATGTATATCATATAATTTTTTCAATAAATAATGGACCGATCCAAGAAAGTAGCAACACAAGGTGACAATCTTAATGCGTGAAAAAGCAGAGAAATGATAAACTATTTAAGCCTTCCCTTCAATCCTTGCACAAGTGAGTCCAGCACAAGCATCAACAAAATCCTCATCAATAAAATCAATGGAGAAGATTTGCAACTTATCTGCCCATCTTCTACAGAAACATTGCGTAATGAAGAGCCTAGCATATCCATGAATCCGCCTGGTGACCGCTTTCACACACAAAACTGGGTTATCTGGCTGTGGAGTAACAGTGTTCTCCACCCTGTAGAAGAATTTCCTGGAGGAAACTGGTGGTTGCTCACTCAAGAGCTTCAAATTACTCTCAAATTTTGTTAATGGCAAATCTGTATCAATCCAATTATCCTTCAAATACCCTGCACTCCACAAGGGGCTTCCACGCTTTGGCTGCGGAGAATTTCTTGGCTTCCATACACAAATTATTCTCTTTGGCAATAATTCTGCAATTGTCTTCCCAAACACATGATCATCTTGATATATCAGATAATCTCCAAGTTTTTCTTTTAAGTACTTTTCAAACTCAGGAGGATCTTCATGCCTGAATTCTGTCCTGATTTCGAGAATAATGATCTCTGATATTGTTTCTGATAAGAATTTCTTCACATCGTTTATAACAACATCCACACTGTAAGTTTTCAGGATTCCATGACAGACACGAAGATCCTCCTGGACCCGAATATCAAGAACTCGGGCACCTCTACAAAGCTGATGGTATATGGACAAGGATTGGCATTGAGCGAAGGGTCTAGATACAATTGGTACGCCAATTTTGTTGGTAGCAGAATCATGTGTTCCTGGCCATACGATCTGATTTATATGAAGTTTTTTCGGATTGAGACCATCCATCCAATTTTTCCTATCAGGAGGATGATAATCAGAACCAGGGTATGTCTCACCGCAGCTTTCTTGCATATCACGCAGAGTTTCCAACTGTTTAGAGACCTCAGTACCCATTTTTGTATCTGTCGAAAACTATAACGAAGAAGAGGAGTTGTTGATATCTTCCCCTCCTTGCAGCTTGGAGAGGCTAGACATACAAAAAAGAAACAGTTTATAGGTTCTAATATACGGCATTCTGACGCCTAAATGGCGCTGCA
>CANXYI010480391.1:0-11703 GCA_948208565.1 Hura crepitans
TTACCCTCTATGATCACTAGAAGCTAAATCAAGTAAAATTTCTTTCATATCTTACTTGGAAAGAGAGGAATTCACTTAAGGTGTATAGTATGTGTATTCATGTGTATGGCATGTTAGGCATGGCATTGACATGTAAATGAGGTGTATAAATTATGTGAAGAATGTGAATAATAATGATAAAAGGTATGAAATGTTGACATGAAAAGCAATGACCGAAATTGAGGTGTAATGGTGACATGAGTAATGATATATGGAATGGTGTTCATATATCCATTAATTGTGGCATAATGAGAATGAATTGAACAATAATGAGTATGTGATGCCATGACTGAGGAATTAAAGAAGTTAGGTTGGTATGCTTAGAGATATAGAATGTATGATTTTGGAAAATGACCAAATGGATAGTAATTTACGCGTAAAATGACCAAATGAATAGTGACATTGCAACAAAAGACTTAAAAGGAAAACTTAGGTGTATTCACATGGAAAATGACAACAGATATGGTCAATGACATGAAATAAGAAGAAATAGGATAGGTAACGATGTCAATAAATGATGAATAGTGAATTGACCCATCAGTTAGACATCTACTGGATGGGTTGACCAATCAACTAGGGAATTGGCAGCTGCTAGGTAAATTGGTCCTTTTAGGGCTATTATTGTGTGATGTGATCATGGGTGCAACTGCTGAGGTTTTGAGGTTGGACCCTACACATTTAGGTATTGGGAGGTCCACCTAGGCTTATCCCTACTACCCATTAGCGATTTATGGATATTGGGAGGTCTCATGGGGTTGATTCCTGCTATACACCTATGTTGCTTTAGAGATGTGACTTGGGTATTAGGAGGTCCCACGAGGTTGATCCCTGCTATCCCACTTGCAAACATTGGGAGGTCTATGGAATAATCCTTGCTATCTACTAGTCTGATATTGGGAGGTCTATGAATTGCTCCCTACTATCGAACTAGTTAGGTGCAGCTACCGAGACCTAAAATATGGGCCAGTGCATAGAATAGATCTCGCTATTCGTTGTCTTAAAGTGTAGTCTATCTATTATGGGCTAAACAACATTAACTCAATAATGAAAATATTATTTGAATACAACCAATAGGAATTGAGATATTGCATGTACTTATGTACCAGAATTGCTTAGTGGACTATAATTGATTACTTGCATAATAAGGTACCATAAGGAAAAATAAGTCACTGATATCTAGTGTAATAAACCTGCAAAGACATAATTATAGTGGCTATACATGTGTATACATGAACTTATGTGTGTGTGTGCATTCATGACATACCTTTATTGTGTCAATTCCACTATAGAGTATATGCTTAGCTTGTCAGTGTTTCGATGCGCAAGTCGTAGGCAAAGGTTACGATCCAGCTTCATCAGTATAGTGTAGCTGTTGTTAAGTCTCCTTCTTGGTATGCTTTTTGTACTCTTTTTGTTATGTCATAGTAGTGCACTCATGTATATATGAGAGTTAGAATTGGGTAGCATATGTACATTATGAACCCTTAGACAATTAACTGTATGTCTGCATAAACCTAATTTGATGGATATGTATATAAATGCAAGTTTAGTTGTTAGATATCTATGGGTATAAGACTCTATGATTTTTGTGTGTTTGATGTTGATGATGTTTAGGGGGACTAGAAAGGTCTAAGAGTTAAAGAGTTAGTATGTGATATGATAGAAGTGCTTTTGATGCAAGAAAAGTTTTTGGTTTTTCACCTAGGTAGCCGTTATGCTACCCAATTTTCTATAAAATAGATAATAGATAGAAACTAGAATTTTATCAGATTAAAATAGGCAGTAATAAGAGGTGGTATCATAATAAACACTAGATGGTCAAAATAGGTCAAGGATGGTCAAAGTGACATAAGTGTTAAACGAATGAATCCTAGAGAAATCTAAGGATGGGTGACCTAGGGGAGTGGCGCCTTTTGTCTATTTCCTTCATGAATGTGTAGGGGTGTTAAATTTAGTAGTATCAAAGTGGGTCTAGACATTCCTAAGCATACTATACATAAGTGCATGAGTCTAGGGTTTTGTATATAGGTCAAAGCTACACGACATGAAAATGATAAGTTTTTTTGTATAGTGATATATGATGAGTGAATGGACCCCACTAGAGTGAGGGGAAGAAGTGGCTAGCCATGCTCCTACCACTATCTATTGCCTAGAGGCAAAAGCAGCCATACCAAAGCCAAGTGATGCTACTTACCAGCCACCACCTCAGCCACAACCTTAGGTTCAGGCCTCTCCAGCCTTGCTGTAGTAGAGTTTAAAGCTATTGAGACATAAGTTGCACCACCACCACCAGCTTCAACTCTCTACCACCTCCACTAACTCCCCCAACCTTGTAGAAAACCTACTTAGAAAGGGTGAAAAAGATAGGAGCAGTGGATTGTATAGGTGTGAGGGAGGATGATGTTGTAAGGGTAGAGTATTAGCTGGAACAGACTATAAGGATTTTAGAGTAGTTAGAGTGTACAGAGGAGGAGTGTCTGAAGTGTTCTATTTCTTTTCTGCAAGAAGAAGCTTTCTACTGGTGGGAAAGAATAAAGAAGAGGAAAGGAGCAGTAGAGACCACATGGGAGTATTTTCTAAAGGAGTTTAATAAGAGATACATTCTAGAGTCTTATAAGGATAAGAGGAGGCAGGAATTCCTCGACCTAAAATAAGGGCAAAGGTCAGTGTTAGAATATGGGAAGGATTTTGCCCATTTGAGCAAATATGCAGAAGAGTTCATACCTACTGATGAGGAGAAGTGCAAGAGGTTCGAAAAGGGCTTCAATGTTGAGCTGAGGATGCAAATTGCTACCACAAGGATTAGAGACTTCACAAAGTTGGTAGTTGCAGCATATGACATGGAAGACATGCTATAAGAGAAGAGGGAGCTATTTTAGGGGAAAAGACCTTTTACTGCTGGTCAGACTAGTTCAACCCTAGAAGGGGGCAAGAGATAGAGGGAGTTGTAGTAGGGTCAGTAGTCCCAAAGACATTAAGGACAACAGTCCTAGAGGTAAGCTCCTTCTTAGAGATCTAGTCAGGCTTTTCCACCTAGGGCTTGAGTGCTTTAGTGTCCACAGCTAGAAGTGCACTTCTGACATATGAGAGTTGCCAGAGGAGACACTAGGTGTAGTGCTAGTAGTATAGAAGAGGTGAGTACTTCATATGTGGACCCAGAGATCACTTCTAGAGGGATTGTCCTCAGAGGTAATATGAGGCTACACAAACTAAGGCATCAGCTGTAGCAACACCTAATAGAGGACCAAGGTAGTAGAGACAAGAGCAGTTAAGCACTAGCTAGAGGATGAGATCAGAGACTAAAAGTCTAGCATGATAGTACTCTATCCGTGCCCAGAAAGAAGTGAAAGCACTAGACGTCATTACTGGTACCTTGTTTTTATTTGATGCACCTGTGTTAACATTGATTGATCCTAGTTCCACACACTCCTACATTTGTAGTACACAAGCATGAGATAGGGGACTAGAGCTAGAGCCTATAGACTTAGATATTCAAGTGAGTAACCCCAATGATTAGAGTGTGATGGTGGATACAGTTTATAGACACTATCCTCTAGTAATCCAAGGTTAGACTTTTCCAGCAAATATAATAGAACTTCCCTTTTATGAGTTTGATATCATATTAGGTATAGATTGGCTATTAGAGCATAAAGTAGTGATTGATTGTCAGAGAAAAAAGGTTGAGTTTATGGTCAATAGATAGATGAGAGGTGACATTTTTGGTTAAAAGAGACTATCAATCTAACATCATTTCAGCTATTATACCCAAGTGACTCATTCGAAAGGGATGTGAAGTATTCTTAGCTTCTGTGGTAGATACTAGCCCCATAACCCATAGCCTTGATTAGATACTAGTCATGTCTAAATTTCCTAATGTGTCCCGGATGAGCTTCTAGGGTTACCTCCATATTAGGAGTTGGACTTCGAGATTGAGGTATATCCTGGCACGAACCTAGTATCCATTACACCATAGAAGATGGCACCAGCAGAGCTAAAGGAGTTTAAAGGTGCAATTGCAAGAATTATTAGATAAAAGCTTCATTAGGCCTAATATTTCACCCTAGGGAGCACCTGTATTGTTTGTTAAAAAGAAAGATAGATCACTTCGGTTGTGCATCGATTATAAGCAATTGAATAAAGTGACAGTTAAGAATAAATATCTGTTGCCTAGGATTAATGACCTCTTTAATCAGTTACGGTGTGCCAATATCTTCTCTAAAGTAGATTTAAGGTCAGGATGTCATAAGTTGTAGATTAAGGAGAGTGAAATCCTTAAGACTGGTATTTCACCTAGGTAGCCATTTTGTTACCCAATTTTCTATAAAATAGATAACAGATAAAAACTAGAATTTTATCAGATTAAAATAGGCAGTAATAAGAGGTGGTATCATAATAAACACTAGATGGTCAAAATAGGTTAAGGATGGTTAAAGTGACATAAGTGTTAAACGAATGAATCCTAGAGAAATCTAAGGATGGGTGACCTACGGGAAGTGGCACCTTTTGTTTGTTTTCTTTAAGAATGTGTAGGGGTGTTACATTTAGTGGTATCAAAGTGGGTTTAGACATTCCTAAGCATACTATACATAAGTGCATGAGTCTAGGGTTTTGTATATGGGTTAAAGCTACACGGCATGAAGATGATAAGTTTTTTTGTATAGTGATACATGATGAGTGAATGGACCCTACTAGAGTGAGGGGAAGAAGTGGCTAGCCATGCTTCTACCACTATCCATTGCCTAAAGGCAAAAGTAGCCATACTAAAGCCAAGTGATGCTACTCACCAGCCATCACCTCAGCCACAACCTTAGGTTCAGGCCTTTCTATCCTTGCTGTAGTAGAGTTTAGAGCTATTAAGACATAAGTTGCACCACCACCACCACCACCAACTCGAACTCTCATACCACCTCCACTAACTCCCCCAGCCTTGTAGAAAACCTACTTAGAAAGGGTGAAAAAGATCAGTGTAGTAGATTGTATAGGTGCGAGGGAGGATGATGTTGTAAGGGCAGAGTATTAGCTGGAGCAGACAATAAGGATTTTAGAGTAGTTAGAGTGTATAGAGGAGGAGTCTCTGAAGTGTTCTACTTCTCTTTTGCAAGAAGAAGCTTTCTACTGGTGGGATAGAATTAAGAAGAGGAAAGGAGCAGTAGAGACCACATGGGAGTATTTTCTAAAGGAGTTTAATAAGAGATACATTCTAGAGTCTTATAAGGATAAAAGGAGGCAGGAATTCCTCGACCTGAAATAAGTGCCAAGGTCAGTGTCAGAATATGGGAAGGATTTTGCCCATTTAAGCAAATATGCAAAAGAGTTCATACCTACTAATGAGGAGAAGTGCAAGAGGTTCGAAAAGGGCTTCAATGTTGAGCTGAGGATGCAAATTGCTACCACGAAGATTAAAGACTTCTCTAAGTTGTTAGCTGCAACATATGACATGGAATACATGTTATAAGAAAAGAGGGAGCTATTTCAGGGGAAGAGACCTTTTACTGCTGGTCAGACTAGTTCAACCCTAGAAGGGGCAAGAGATAAAGGGAGTTGTAGTAGGGTTAGCAGTCCCAAAGATAGTAAAGACAGCAGTCCTAGAGGTAGGCTCCTTCTCAGAGATCTGGTCAGGTTTTTCCACCTAGGGCTTGAGTGCTCTAGTGTCCATAGCCAGAAGTGCACTTCTGACATGTGGGAGTTGCTAGAGGAGACACTAAGGGTAGTGCTAGTAGTATAGAAGAGGTGAGTACTTCATATACAAACCCAGAGATCACTTTTAGAGGGATTGTCCTCAGAGGCAATCCGAGGCTACACAGACCAAGGCATCAGTTGTAGCAACACCTAGTAGAGAACCAAGGTAGTAGAGATAGGAGCAGTTGAGCACTAGCTAGAGGATGAGATCAGAGACTAAAGCTCTAGCACGATTGTATGCTATCCGTGCCCAGGAAGAAGTAGAAGTACTAGACGTCATTGCTGGTACCTTCTTTTTATTTGATGCACCTGTGTTAACATTGATTTATCCTAGTTCCACACACTCCTACATTTGCAGTACACAAGCATGAGATAGGGGACTAGAGGTAGAGCCTAAAAACTTAGATATTCAAGTGAGTAACCCGAATAAGCGGAGTGTGATGGTGGATACAATTTATAGACACTGGCCTCTAGTAATCTAAGGTTAGACTTTTCTAGTAGACCTAATAGAACTTTCCTTTTATGAGTTTGATATCATACTAGGTATAGACTGGCTATTAGAGCATAAAGTAGTGATTGATTGCGAGAGAAAAAAGGTTGAGTTTATCGTCGATAGACAGATGAGAGGTGACATTTTTGGGTAAAAGATACTATCTATCTAACATCATTTTAGCTATTATAGCCAGGTGACTCATTCAAAACGAATATGAAGTATTCTTAGCTTCTATGGTAGATATTAGCACCATAACCCGTAGCCTTGATTAGATACTAGTCATGTCTAAATTTCCTAATGTGTCCCGGATGAGCTTCCGGGGTTACCTCCACATTGGAATTTAGACTTTGAGATTGAGGTATATCCTGGCATGAATGTAGTATCCATTACACCATAGAAGATGGCACCAGCAGAGCTAAAGGAGTTTAAAGGTGCAGTTGCAAGAACTGTTAGATAAAAGCTTCATCAGGCCTAATATTTCACCCTAGGGAGCACCTGTATTGTTTGTTAAAAAGAAAGACGGATCACTTTGGTTGTGCATCGATTATAAGCAATTGAATAAAGTGATAGTTAAGAATAAATATCTATTGCCTAGGATTGATGACCTCTTTAGTCAGTTACGATCTGCCAATATCTTCTCCAAAATAGATTTAAGGTCAAGAAGTCACAAGTTGTAAATTAAGGAGAGTGAAATCCTTAAGACTACCTTCAGGACTCGATACAGGCATTATGAGTTCTTAGAGATGCCATTTAGGCTCACTAATACCCTGGTAGCCTTTATGGATCTTATAAATTGGATCTTCAAGCCCTACTTTGATCAATTTGTTATGGTGTTCATAGACAATATCTTGGTATATTTAAGAACCCAAGAGGAATATGAGCAGTAGCTTCGAATTGTGTTGCAGACCTTGTGGGAGAAATAGTTTGTATGTTAAGCTGAGCAAGTGTGAGTTTTTGTTGGAAGAAATAGCTTTCCTGGGTCACATTACCTCAGCTGATGGTATTAGAGTAGACTCGAGTAAAGTTAAAGTTGTGTTAAAATAGAATCCTCCTAAGAATGTGACTGAGATTTAGAGTTTCCTAGGATTGGCAAGATATTATTAGAGGTTCGTTAAAGGCTTTTTGATGATTGCAGCTCCATTGACATGGTTAATAAGAAAAGATGTGAAGTTTGAGTGTGATGATAAGTGTGAAGCCAATTTTGACAGATTAAAAAGGGTGTTGACAGAGGCTCCAATCCTTACTCAGCTAGAGCAAGGGAAGGAGTTTTGTGATATATAGTGATGCCTCACACAATGGACTTGGTTATGTTTTGATGCAAGAAGGCAAAGTGATTGCATATGCATCTAGGCAATTCAAGCTACATGAGAAAAACTACCCCATACATGATCTAGAATTGGCTACTATTGTGTTTGCACTAAAGGTGTGGAGACATTACCTGTATGGAGAAAGATGATATATCTGCACCGACCATAAAAGTTTGATGTATTTACCCACCTAGAAGGTGTTAAATCTCAGGCAATGATGATGGATGGAGTTAATCAAGGATTATGATTCTCTGATCGACTACCATCCAAGAAAAGCGAACGTGGTCATGGATGCTTTAAGCAAGAAGCTAATTGCTACTCTAAAGGTTATGCATGCTAGAGTAGAGTATACAACAGAAGATGCAATTTTGGCTGAAATGCAAATTAAACCTAACTTTATACAGCAGATAAAGGAGGCCTAGTTGAGAGATGAATAGAAGTTGCAGACTATAAGTAAAGTTAAAGATGGGAAGACAATAGGATTTGAATAAGGTGATGATGGAAGCTTGTACTATCCGAATAGGCTATATGTACTCGAAGTGGATGGATTAAGAGTGCATATATTGAAAGAAGCTTATGAAGCTCCATATTCTATACACCCAAGAAGTATAAAGATGTATCTTGATTTGAAACCCCACTATTGGTGGCTAGGAATGAAACGAGAGGTAGCTGAATACATAGCTTGATGTTTGACTTGCCACCAGGTGAAAGTTGAACACCAGGTTCCTTCTGGATTGTTACACATGATAGCAATTCCAAAATGAAAATGGGAGAAGAACCCCATTTACTTTGTAATGGGGTTGCCACTAACTAGAAGCAAATGTGATGTTGTATGGGTGATAGTGGACAGGTTGACGAAGATAACTCACTTCATCCTAGTGAGAATGGATTATTCCTTAAAAAAGTTGGCACAACTTTACACTAATTAGATTGTTTGATTACATGGAGTACCAGTAGCCATCATTTCAAATCGAGACCCGAGATTCACTTCTAGATTTTGGAAGAAGTTATAGGAAACATTGGGTACTCAATTGACATATAGCATATCATTTCATCCTTAGACAGATGGACAATGAGAATGGGTGATATAAGTGTTGTAGGATTTGTTACGTAGTTGTGCAATAGAGTTTAAAGGCAATTAGGATTAATACTTGTCTTTGGCTAAATTTGCATAAAACAGCAGCCACTAAGCCAACTTAAGAATGGCCCTTTATGAAGCATTATATGGTAGAAGGTGCATGACTCCTCTTTGTTGGAGCGAAGTGGGCGAAAGTAAGATTGTCAGATTCGACTTGATTAGAGACATAGAAGAAAAGGTTAAGATTATAAGAGATAGATTGAAGGCCACCTTAGACTGACGGTAGTCATATTCTGATTTGAATCGACGAGACATATATTATGATGTTAAAGAACAAGTATTTTTAAAAGTATCATCATGGAAGAAGATGCTTAGATTTGGTAAGGAGGGGAAACTCAGTCCCAAATTCATTGGGCCCTACGAGGTAATAGCACGTGTAGGACCCTTGGCGTACATATTAGTCTTACCTCCTAAGCTACAGTAGATCCATGATGCCTTTCATGTATCAATGTTAAGGTGATATCGATTGGATCCTTCTCATGTTATAGCTGCAAAGGAGATATAAGTACATCTTGACTTGACATATAAAGAAGAACTTATACAAATTCTAGCTAAAAGAGTGAGGCAGCTGAGAAGCAAGTCAATTCCCCTAGTGAAGGTGCTATAGAAACACCACAACATGATAGAAGCTACCTTGGAGAGTGAAGAATAGATAAAGGAGCAATATCTATACATCTTTACAATAGGTAACTTTAAGGATGAAATTTCTTAAGAGGGGAAGAATTGTAACGCCTATAAGTCTAAGTTTCATGAATAGTACCTCCTTGACATGAATAGTATTCTCAGTGGGTCGAGGCACCTTTATAAGGCCAAAAAGGGTCGTATTGCACATGAAACTTTCACGGGCTAGAAACATGGACAAAATGAAAGAATTTAAAATTTTAGCAGAACCAATAAATCATTTCGGGTCAAGAACTAGTAAATAGTGAGATAAAATGAGGTTGTGCTAGGATAGCCCTAGGATGTGCTAGGACGGACCCGAAAATACCATACACTGGACCTTAAAAATTCCAATCTAGATAATGGGGAAGGAATTTTAATTTTTTGAGGTTGTCTAATATTTTTTCTGAATATTTTATTCTAGTGGATGAATACTGACCAAAAGTCAACATTGGAATTTTGACATGAAATTTTGTGATGGCATTAATGACATTAATCGAGGATTTTTAAAATTGAAATAAGTATTTTTTGAGGTCTAAAGAAATTTTTATGAATTTCTGAAGTTTAAAAGAAAATCGGGAGAAAACGAACCATTGGATTGCCAATTGTCATGATTTGATCCCTTCACCCACCCATATAAATTAGCCCACATATGTAAGAGTGTCACATGTGTGAAGCCATTATCTTCCTCCCCATTTTCTCCTTAAAGCTGATGCCATTTCCCTTATCTCTCCTCCATTTTTGCTTTAATTTCTCTCTCTTCCCACAACTAAAATTCACAAAATTTATATGCTTTTGACCCTCTATGATCCTTAAAAGCTATATCAAGTAGAATTTCTTTCATATCTTGCTTGGAAAGAGAGGAAATCACTTGAGGTGAATAGTCTCAATTTTTAGAGTATGTGTTTTTATTTTTATTTTTATTTTTGTTTTAGGTAGATTAAGGTATTTTAAGAAGTTCCATGGTTTTAGATTTTAATTTGGAGTTGTATAGAATTTTTGAGGAATTTTCTAAGTGGCAATTATGTATGTATAAGGAAAAAGGAAAGTGTTAAAAAAGAGCACCATTCTGGGCATCCAAGTGGTGGAGAAAAAGGTGTTTTCACACTGTAGGTATGTGGAATTGATTTAATTTAAGTATGTCACATAATTATGCATGAATATGTGTATGTGTAAGTGTATGGAAATTGCATATCTTATGGTTAGGCATGTAACTAGTGGAAATAAATGACATGATTATGTTAATAAGGTAAAAATAGCATGGTACACATGGTTTGGAACAAAGAAACTAAGTGTATAGGTGTGTGTGGTGTATGGCTGAAACATGTACATGTGTGTGTATGGTATGTGTATTCATGTGTATGGCATGTTAAGCATGGCATTGACATGCAAATGAGGTGTATAAATTATGTTAAGAATGTGAATAATAATGATAAGAGGTATGAAATATTGGCATGAAAAATAATGACCTACATTGAGGTGTAATGGTGACATGAGTAATGATATATGAAATGGTGTTCCTATGTCCATTAATGGTGGCACAATGAGAATGAATGGAACAATAATGAGTATATAATGCCATGACTGAGGAACTAAAGAAGTTTGGTTGGTATGCTTAGAGATATAGAATGTATGATTTTGGAAAATGACCTATTAAATAGTAATTTACATGTAAAATGACCAAATGAATAGTAATGTTGTGACAGAAGACTTAAAAGGAAAACTTGGGCATAATCACATGGAAAATGACAACAAATGTGGTTAATGACATGAAATAAGAAGAAAGATGATTGGTAACGATGTTAGTAGCTAATAAATAGTGAATTGGCCAATTAATTAGACACCTACTAGATGGATTGACCGGTGAATAAAGGAATTAGCAGCTACTAGGTAGATTGGTCCTTTTAGGGCCACTATTGTGTGATGTGATGGCAAGTACAACTGACGAGGTTCTAAGGTTAAAACCTATACATTCGTGTATTAGGAGTTCCACTTAGGCTAATCCCTATTACTTTATCTATGAATATTAGGAGATCCCACTGGGTTGATCCCTGCTATCCACCTTTGTTACTTTGTAGATGTGACTTGGGGTATTAGAAGGTCCCATAGGGCTGATCCCTATTATCCCACTTGTAAATATTAGGAGGTCTATGGACTGATCCCTGCTATCTACCAATCTAGTATTAGGAGGTTTATAGACTACTCTGTGCTATTGTACTAGGTATATATAGCTATCGAGGACAAAAATATGGGCCACTACACAAGATAGATCCCAATATCTAGTGTCTTAAAGTGTAGTGTAGACACCTCACCTTAACCCATGATGATAGCTAGAGATGAACTCTCAAACATAGCACAAAAGCCATCAAAATATAGGTCCGCACGGA
>CANXYI010480436.1:0-10419 GCA_948208565.1 Hura crepitans
ATAATAGTTTTTAGGTTTTGAAGGGATTGATTAGATAGAACTCCTTTTTTTTTTAGAGTTTGTTGAACTTGAACCTCTTTTAAGTTTAAAGGAAAGCATTAATTTAGGTTTAGTTTCCCCCAACTTATTATTTTCTATTTATCTCACATCTGACATTCAAGGATATTTCTCATGGTTTGCAAAGAAAGGTCAATTTTGGAACTTTAAAATTATGTGTAGTAGTGGTGAGCCATTTTTCTGGAGAATTATGATACATGTGGATTAAGCTAATCATTTTTTTATTTTTAACTTTCAAAATCTCTCAACCCATTTTTAAGAGTACCATGCTATACAATAAATATAGTACATAAAGATACTCATGAAAAGACAAAATTATGTTTTATTAAACTTTAGTTGTTCCAACATAAAAGAAAGAAAACAACTAAAAAAGAAAATACATATAGTCTATCCTATATTTATTAGATCCTTCCATACCTTTGATTGGTGAGATCCTATAGTTGGACAATAGTTAGCTCGTCAGGTGGCAAAATAAATGTCAAATGGAGGGAACCTTGCTTTTCAGAGATTTAAGGGATGATAGTAAGGTATAGTGATGGGTGATCTTTAGGATTAGGTATTGCACCATTGTCTATAATGTCTTGGATGGCTCAATGGGGGGCTTTATAATTGTTAGTCAGGTGACTAGTCTTTTGGTGATAAGTATAGTATAGGTTATGGTGATGGTTAAGTGGAAGTGGTGAGGAATGGTGTTCGGGTATTAAAGGTTATAAAAGTTTTTTTCTTTTAACTCCTTGAGCATTATGGACAACGGCTTAGCTAGATGTGTAAATCTATGGGAAATCTTCCTTGGCCTAGTTATTTGGTCATTACTTGCCCCTATGGTAAAATTTGTGCATGTCGAGTTCCTTAGAGCACCTTATTATTAGACTTCTTGAATTTATTCTTATATGGAAGCTATTACCCTTCATTTTAGTGCTGCCATTGCCTTGCCCATCATGCCTTTAGTCACAAATTGACTCTTACCTTTAGTTTTAGGTCTAGTTGCCATTTGTATAGTGTGAAGTATTGAAGAAAAGAGAGGGGTTAAGTCTTTTACTTTAAAGTGCCTGAGTGAAGGATGATCTTTATAGTTATCATAATATACAATTAATGTGATATAATGTATCTTTAAAGCACTTATGATGATATGTTATGCTTAACTTGTATGGATGACTATAAGATTGAAGACTAGTGATGCATGTGATATGCACATGATGTGCATAAAAATAATGTGACTCGAAAGGCATGCAGATATATGATGGATATATGTCACACCTATACTAGGTAATATGGTGCAAGGTGAATTAAATCTATATGATGCCAATGGTATGCATGAGATGTAACTTTTATGATTTAAATGCATGTGACACCTATATTAGATGAGGTGATGCTAAGTGGATGGTAAGTTATGTATGGATCAATGATGCATGGCTAATCTTAAATCGTATGCATGAAGTTATGGAATAGTATTGTACACATATCTAAGATGGTTCATGATGCAAGATGCATGTACAAGTTATGGCATGTGCATGATGCATGTGTGTGCATGTTGTGGTTTCTACAATGCCAATTTTATATTGTGTATGATTTCTAGTGATGCTTAATTATGCATGATTCCTAGTAATGCCTATTAATTATTGATCCATCTTTTAAGAGGGAGCTAAAGTTGATATGATCTAGGATTTTCCCATTTCTAGATTAAAGTTAAAATGTATTTATACAAATGACTAAAAATAAATTCATTTTCTTATGTTATTAAAGGAAAAGTAATTAAAATGATTACAAAAGCTTACAACTTAACTAAACTAAAAAGAAAAGGAGAAGGGGAGCTTCTAAGCTTTTAGATTAAGTATCTGCTTGGCATCAACAAGATCTTAGATGGCTTAATGGAGAGTGGTGCTCTTGTCTGTGAGATGGCCAGCCACTTGATGGTAAGCATAAGATTGAACCTATAATTAGATAGAGGAGGATCAATCCACAGCTTGGGTGTCAATAGCTGTAACTTTTAAGCACTAAGATAAGGGTTTTCCTAATCTAGAGAAATGTCAAGTCTTTACCATGTTGACATTAGTGACTTAGCTTGAATTATTATTTTCATGGGTAGGTTCCCCGTTCTTTTTGAATCTTCTATTTTAAAATGCTAATTTAAAATCAATATCTATGTCCTTAAGCTGTTGCCATGTGGTAATGCCTTTAATAGAGAGCCTAACATTTATATAGCTATTAGCATTCTTGATGAACATCTTGACCTGGTTAGTATTGTCAAGATTATTCCTCATTTTAAATACCATATCTCTCTATCATTTAAAATATTTTGAAAAGGATTCATTGGGTTTTTAGGGTACCAATTCCAAGTTTTTGAGGGTTACCTCAATGGTTGCGTTATTTGTGTATTCTTATTGAATGCACGGATAACTCTTCCTAGTTGACTTTGATCTTTTTTTCCATTGTATAGTAACAATCAAAGGCTTGACTAGTTAGAGAAATACATAAAAAGTTTATCATTTGTGCTTCCGATAGATTGGTCCATATCATAGCTACTGCATACTACTTTAAGTGAGTCCTTGGGTTAAAAGTGCCATCAAACTTGCTCAAATTTGGCATTTTAAATTTATGGGGTATGGCATGATTAGGTATCAAGCTAAGGTTTTCTTGGTCGATGTCTTTGCCCTTTGTCACTAGGTGACTCATGGCTTATAGCTTTTTATTTAGTTTTTTTATTAGATCCTCCTTAACATGCTTTGGTGGTGTAACTCTATTATAAGTGGGCTTAACAAGTGTATCTCTTCATCAAAAACCTAGTTGTTAGCTATTTCTTTCTTACCATTGTCAACAGTAGAAGGTTGGCCTTTATCTTACTAGACATGCATACTTGATAGTGCATTAGTCATGGCAGCCATCATCATTTTCTCTATGTCTTGAAGGATGTCATTTATCATGGTCTTCGTTTTAACTTCATCTCTGAGTATGATTGCTTCTTTTCCTTTCAAGGTGGATCATTGGTGGCTACAAAACAAAGGGTTAACCATGATGTATGATACATTTATGCATGAATGATGTCAATGTGTTGTACACATATATATGGATGTATAGTTATTGCATGAATAAGGTCACAAGTAATGTGCTAAGCTTTTGCTTAGTGGTGTAATCACTTTAACATTTAAAAAGACAATTTATAGCATGTCATATAAGTTTATAAATAATTTCAGGTTTAAAATAACAACAAGCATTTTTCATTATTTATATGCGACACAAATCGTTTTTGGATCTTAGAATCCTATCTATTCAAATATGGTGTCTTATATGCCAACATGCACATTATAAGCATAAATAATGCATTTGATGGCACATTTACCAAGGCTATATGCATACATCACATAATCACCATATTATTGACATAATGCATCACAAACATAAAGAAGTAAGAGTTAAACATCAATTATGCCAAAATCACAATTTTCCCATAATAGTCACTTGTAGGCCATAAGGCATGGTAAAAACATACCATATCATAATAGATTGTAAAAAATGTCTTACTGAACTTATATATGGCAAATAATATTAGCATACCTATCTTCAATCATAAGTGCCATTATACACCTCATAACTGTCCATACTACTATTTTGAGATGTGTACACATATAATCACCGTAAATAGTCATACAAGTGACAATCAACACATTTAAGGATCTCAAGACTAAATTTTGAATCATTTGATCACATTATGTCCATAGGTCACATATTAATGCAATTTAATGTACAAACTTAATTCATGCAATTTTAAGTCACTTTAATCATTTAACTAATGCCTATGTCCATAAGACAACTAACCAAGACTGGATAACAGAATTACTTAGTCCTAAAGGCTCATCACCTCCGAAGATGCATAACTTAGGCCCGAAGGCTCTCATACCATGTAGGTAAGTAAACTTAGGCTCGAAGGATATCGTACCAAGTAGGTACATAACTTTGGCCCGATGGCTCTCATGCACACAACAAGTAATCTTAGGTTTGAAGGCTCTTATACACACAACACGTAATCTTAGGCTCGAGGGCTCTCATCCATATTAGCAAGAAAATATTAGGCTCGAAGGCGCTCATGCTCTTCAACACATAAATCAATGACCTCTAAGTCTCATACTTGAAGGTATGATAGCAGCCACTGCAATCTTAGTTTATCGATCAACCTATCCAAACTAGGTTGTCTAACTATATAGACATCATTAAACATGTCCTTATATGTCATATTAATCAATTTCACATTTTATATTATTATGTTAATACAAAATCATCATTGAACTCAATGCACCATTGCGTGACCTATACATGTATAATTGGCCAACTTATGCCTATTAATGCCTATTACACATGTAAGATCCATTTTTACAAGTTGTAATGGCTTCGGGATACTCAACATCTCATTATGTCACATGAAGACACAAATATCGATGCAAATGTTCATATCATGGAAATTTCCATAATCACCTTTAATTGAACATATTATGCCTCATCATGCATGTATAACACATATATACCTATCATATGTCAAAAATTCATTTTAAGCCAATCAACCTATTGCATTTTTGTATACACGACATTTCTACAGTGAGAAGAACATATGTACACTCATTATGACATTTTTTAGTTCAAAAAGGGCATAATATTGCACTTAGATATAAAAAGTTATTTCATGGCATTTTAGCACTTATTACACCCATTTTTCATGTTTTAAATCATAAAAATACCATACACATGCATTTTTAGGCATACACACACAATATAGCATTTTCGATGCCTATCTCACATAATACACTTGTAAGCTTAAAATTAACATCCTTGTAATTCTATCACTTATGATCACACCAAACTATCATATATCATGCAATTATGAAGTCATAAGTGATAAATTATTTTTATAACATTTATTTAAATTTTTGACCACTTATTGCCATTTATTTCAATTATGACATAAATTACATAAAGCATAAGTGCTTTAATTGAGCCAAAATCAAAGTGATTACACAGATCAAATAGGGTCATATGGGACCACCAAAGTTGGCTCAAGCCTTCTCTTTGCCTCAGGAGGCTCGGGTTGTCATTTTGCCTATGAATACAAAAGGGTACGAACTTCAATAAATAATATAAAATAATTTATAAGTTGAAAAAATATTTCAAGCCTAGATATATGCTTTACAACATCCTAAGAACCTATGAAAAATAAAATTTGTAGAAAAAAGAAATCCCGAGAGAGTGAAGGTTACTATTCACCCTAGTTTTCTTCTCAGTTTTCTCCGAAAATACTTTACAGTTCTAGACGATTTTGGTGTCCATAGACCCATCTCAAAATGCTTATCATTTTATGTGTAACCTTCTACTGTGGGTCCCTCTATGGAGAGAAAAATCAATAATGAAAGAGAGAACAGGTGGTGGGTTAAAAATTTGGAGAGAGGGAGGAGTGGAGGATTGTTTTAAGTATGTGAGGGAGGAGTGTAAAAATTCCCTTTTTATATTTTTTGAAAAAAATAATTTTTATTTACTTCAAAATATTATTATAACTAATAGAAAAGTCTATTTTCCTCATTCCTATCCTTAACATTCCATAAATCCAAGCCCTAAATCTTCTCAAAATCTTGTGCATAAATTTCGACAATAACCCAAAAAATTAACATATTTTTTTTCTTAAAAATTGGGTAAAAATAATTTCTGAACTCAGAAAATTCTGATTCCAAAGCCATTAGACTATTCAAAATATTTGAGTATCAGGTTGTAATAGTTTTGGATTATTTTGAGCAACTTTTAATTTATTTTACAGTTTAGCTTTGTCTGCAGCACTATTCATAGGACACTATTGTAAAATCTTAATTAGCATTTTTAACCATCCGAACAACTTTGGATTGGCTTTAAACTTTGCCTAGAATTCTCTTGTAATTAATACTTCTTGTCGGTACTCTTAGTGTAACTCGAGTCCTGGGAAGCACTATTCATCCCGAGAAGTATTATTCATGAGTGTCGAGATTTTCAAGTCATTACATTTCTTCCTATCTTAAAAAAGATTTATACTTGACATACCTAGTTTAAATAAATGTGGGTATTATTCTTGCAATTGTGCCTCACTTTCCCAAGTAGCCTCTTCTATACCGTGATGTCGCAATAAGACTTTCAGTAACTAGAAAGCCTTTTTACATAATTCCTTGACCCCTCAAGCTAGGATACTAATAGGTTTTTCTTAATATGACAAATTTAGTCTTATCTCTATTTCATTAGTTGCCAAAACATGTGAAGGGTCTGATCTATATCTTCCCAACATCGAGACATGAAACACATCATGAACCTGTTGCAACTCTAGAGGTAAAGCTATTCTGTAAGCCAATAAACCCACACATTTTATGATCTCGTGTGGTCTAATGAACCTTAGACTCAACTTCCTTTTTTTTATCAAACCTTAACACCTTTTTCCTAAGAGAAACTTTTAGAAAAACTTTGTCACTAACTTTATACTCTATATCTTTTCTCTTTAAATCTGCGTAGGATTTCTGTCTATGGCATCCTTCAGTCTTTCTCTAATGTTTTTCACCTTCTCTTCAGCATCCTTTACCAAATCTGGTCCAATAAACTTGTACTCACTTAATTCACTCCAACACAAGGGAGTTCTACATCGTCTCCCATATAATGCCTCATAAGGAGCCATACACAGACTCACTTAGAAACTGTTGTTGTAAGGAAATTCTACCAATGACAAATACTTATCCCAATTACCCTTAAGCTCTATGGCACATGCTCAAAGCATATGCTCAAGAATCTGAATAATCATATCTGACTAACCAACCATTTGTGGATGAAAAGTTATGCTAAAATTAAGCTTAATCCCCAAAGCATTATAGAGTTACCTCTAAAATCTTGATGTAAACTAGGGATCTTTGTCTAAAATAATGGATAAAGGAACTCTATGAAGCCTAACTATCTCATCAACATACAGTTCTACCAATCTGTCTATAGAGAAATCCTTTCTCATAAGAATGAATTGAGCAGACTTAGTTAATCTATCAACCACTAACAAATAGAATCATACTTATTCCTAGACATTAGTAGTCCAATCACAAAGTCCATAGTGATTATATGCCATTTCCATTTTGGTATTACTATGGGATGAGGCAAACTAGAAAGAACCTAATGCTCGGCTTTCACTTGGTGACAAGTGAGGCATCCAGTCATAAAATTAGCTACGTCTCTCTTCATGCCTAGCCACTAATAGGCCATCTTCAAATCTTGGTACATCTTTGTGTTGCCTAGATGCATAGCATATGACGTATTTGTGTGCTTCTTGAAAAATCTACTGTTTCAAGTCCTCTTTCTCTAGCACACATAAGCGGTCATGATAGTACAAATAATTATCTTCCTTAATCCTAAACTCGATAGAATTCCCCTCTTGAATCATATTTATGATACTTTAAAGTTTGTGATTATCTTTCTGTGAATCCTTCACCATTTGTATCGAGCTCAGCTTGACTTGCAACTCAGCCAATAAATTACCGTCATCTTGTAGATTTAAACTAACATACATTGCCTTTAAAGCTGATATAAGCTTTCTATTCAAGGCATTTGCAACCTTATTAGCTTTCTTAGAATGGTAACCCTAATTAACTCCATCTATCTCCTTTGCCTCATGTTTAACTCCTTCTATGTCAGCAAATACTATAAACTCTTATGATTGGTGAAAATATAGCACATTTCTCCATAGAGATAGTGCCTCCATATCTTTAGAGCAAACACAATGGATATAAGCTCTAAATCATGTGTTGGGTAGTTTTTATCATGAGTTTTTAACTGTCGAGAAGCATAAGCAACAACTTTGCCATCTTGCATGAGTACACAACCTAGCCCATTCAGTGAAGCATCACTGTATATTGTGAACTCTATCCTTGACACTTGCTGAACTAAAATCAAAGCCTTTATCAACTTACTCTTGAGATTCTCAACACTTTCTTACCACTTGCTATCCTATTCATACATCACATCTTTCTTCAGTAGACACGTCATAGGGGCTACAATCAAGGAAAACCCCTTAACAAACCTTCTATAATAACTAGTTAACCCTATGAAACTCTTGTCCTCATTCGTGTTCCTTGGCAGTTTCCATTCCATCACTACCTGAATCTTACTAGGATCAACCCTTATACCATCTATTGAAGCTATATGCCCTAAAAATGCTACTTCCTCTAGCTAAAACTCACACTTGTTAAACTTAGCATAGAGCTTCTCATCCCTCAAAATTTAAAGAATTTTCCATAAATGCCTTACATGATTGTCTATGTTCTTGGAATGCATAAGAATGTCATCTATGAAGACCACCACAAATTGATCTACAAACAATCTAAAGATTCAATTCATAAGGTCTATGAATGTCGCTGATGCATTAGTTAACTTGAAAGGCATCACTAGGAACTTATAGTGACTATATCTAGTTCAAAAAGACATCTTGTGTATGTTCACCTCTTTTACTCTTAAATAGTAATACCCAGATCTAAGATCAATCTTAGAGAACACACCTGCCCCTCTATGCTAATCAAAAAGATCATCAATCCATGGTAAAGGATACTTGTTCTTGATTGTGACTTTTTCAACTATCTGTAATCCATACAAAGTCTTAAAGAACCATTATTCTTTTTGACAAATAGAACTTGTACTCCCCATAGTGAAACACTCGGTCTGATAAAACCCTTGTCTAAAAGCTCTTACAATTAAATCTTTAGCTTTTTCAATTCTACAGGAGCCATTCTATATAAAGCTATAAAAATTGGCACTGTGCTTGGCATTGCATCAATGCCAAACTATAACTCCTGTTCTAGTGGCAAACCAAGTAACTAATTTGGGAAAACATCCTTAAACTCAGCTATAACGGAATCTGATTTGCTTTTTATGTTTCATTTATGGTGTGAACCATATAAGCAAGATAAGCTTCACAACCCTTTTGCTTCATCCTTCTAGCCATTATGGTTGATACTACATTAGCCAAGCAATCCAATCTTTCACCCAACACTATCACTTCTAACTCGTCACAAGCTTTTAATGTGATCCTCTTCTTCTTGCAATCAACTAGGGCATGATACTTAGACAACTAGTCCATGCCTAAGATATGATCAAATTCATTGAATGGTAATTCAATGAGATCTATAGAGAAAACTTGTCTTTGTACTAACAATAGATAGTCTCTATATACTTTGCTCACTGTAACATGCTCTCTTATTAGATTGCTAACCATCATGTCAAAGCCAAGGTCATCTGACACTAACCCCTGATCTAAAACTTGTGTAGTGCAGATATAAAAATGTGTGGATTTTGGGGCTATTAGTGCTCAAGCAGGTAAATCAAAGATATGAAATGTACCTGCAATAACATTAGTGGCCTTTGCCTCTTCTCCAGCTCATATGGCGTACTACCTTGCCAAAGCTTTACTCTCTATCTTGTCTTTCTCATTAGCCCCAGCTTTACTTCCTGAATCTCTCTTGTCTTGCTACTATGAAGAAACATAAGGCTTCACCGGGCAATCCTTTTAAAAATGATCATTAGAGCCACAACCCCAGTAAGATCTTGGTATAAGCCTCCAACATACTCCTAGATGTCTCCTATGGCAAGTCTCATGCAGGTGTCATAACACTACCTAATGTGGACTTTAAAGCACTTGAAGTATAAGTCTATGCTCTGGTCTATGATCAAGAACCATGTCCTGATCTTTGTGATAGGTCTGACATAATGCTTAGACTAGCCACTCTTATACTTCTCGTTAGATGCATACCCAAAACTACCTTGCCCGTGCCCATGTGATCTTTTATTAATGCTATCTCATTGTTACTTTATCGCGTTCACTATCTCAATGGTGTGATAGGCCACTACCAATACTATAAAGTCTTGAATCTTTATAGGAGTGATCTATTGCATGATCTCCAAGTTTAACCCCTTTTCAAACTTCTTACAGTGGTCCTCTTCTATGGCAACCACTACTTTTGCATATCAGCTCAATTGAGCAAACTTTTTCTCATATTCAAAGATTATTCCGTGCCTTTGTCTGAGATCTATGAACTTCTGGTACTTCTGGTCTAGGTAATGCTCAATGACATACTTTTCCTTAAATTCCTTTAAAAAGAAATCCCAAGTGATGCCTACAGCTACTTTATGCTCAATGATAGCTTCCCACCATTTTAGTTCTTCTTTAGACAACATTAAAGTGGCACATGCAATATACTCATCTTATAATCACCTCAACTACTGCATAATGTTAACTATCTTTTCCAACTAGTACTTAGCTCTACTAGACTCATCTGACTCTTCCACCTTAAAGAACTCAGCTCCATTCTTAATTAGCCTCTTTATATAAGTCGTTTG
>CANXYI010480502.1:0-11175 GCA_948208565.1 Hura crepitans
AATTTACATTAGCAAGTCATGATCACTTAATTACATTACATTTCCAAAGCTTATTTAAATTTCCTACCTAATTCCCACTTAAGTACATGGATATTCAAATTGTACCATAAGTACATCAAATGTCTTCCTTTGTATCCTCTAAACCACTATCATCATGCTTTATGAGGTAGGTCCCACTGTTATATACCTATGCACCAAAATTGGTATGCTGAGTATACGAGATACTCAGTGGTGAACTTAAAGCAATTTAATCATGGTATAATATTATTAAATTATTTGAGCAATTTAAGAATGATTTTACTTGATTATATAACTTAATTGTTCACTAGGGTGCTAAATTACTAAAATAACCCTAAGGTATTTTTGAGGTCTGATACAGTACTTTTGACTTAGATAAATCATTTAAAATTAGCACTATTATTTTTAACATGCATACTTTATAAGAATCACTTAATCTATCTCAGAGGTGAAAAATTACTAAAATACCCTTTTACTGTATTTTTATTACTTTTTCTAAAAAGGTCATTCATATGTACCTAACACTTAATTTACTTTACTATAACTAGTCTGGCACTTCTATGTGAAATGTCTACAATATCCTTTAGCTTGCATCTTATCAGAACTTAGGAAATGATATCCCATTATGCTTAATTCTTATGTTTATAATCAGTCTATTTATTTACTTAATTTAATTCTCTGGCCTGACTAGGAAGATGACACTTTAAGATACTGGATCTAAAGGAATAATAAATTGGTGCAGTGGTCCCCATTCTAGACCTATGCTATTGCACCGGCCTATGTGCCATAATAGAGATCAGTCATAGCCTCCCTAGACATAAGTAACTGTATGGCGTAAGAAAGATGAGCCTGTGGGCCTCCCCAACCACAAATGAGTAACTGTGTGACATAATGGAGATTAGCCCGTAGGCCTCCCTAATCACAAACCATCAAGAACTAGGTGACATAATAGAGATTAATCCATAGACCTCTCCAGCCACCAATGAATACCATCAATAACTAGGTGACATAATGGAGATCAGTCCGTAGACCTCTCCATCTACCAATGAACTAGCAGCTGCAAAACCCTAAGTTGATCGGTAACCCATCTAGTGGGTGTCTAACTAATGGTCTAAGTAGCTTAATTTAACTTTATTTATTAGCCAAAAGTATTCTTATAATATGTAAGTCTCAAAAATAGACAGTTAAAAATTTTATCTTATACTTTAAAATTTTATTCCGACTTGTATAGCCACTTTTTGGCTTTACCGAGTAAAATTCCATGAAAAAACTTAAGTCTGATTATGGAAAAATTCAAGGTAATATATGTTATAATTTGTCATGGCATTTCCACTTAAAAAGGGAATACTTTCTATCCAGTGACATTTTTGGTTCAAGTAGAGGTCAACTGGACAGTTATAGGTCATTTCGACCACTTTTGGAAGTCAGTTTTTTAGGACTATTTTAAGTCTAAATTCAACTTAGTTTTCACTATTCTTTTTAATACTTTACTCAGCACTAGGCCAACTATAATTGGGCCAAGTCCATGACCAAAACATAGGCATTAAAGCCATTATAACTAGGCCAATTCCATGGCTAAAATCTAGGCACAATGCCACTATAACTAGGCCAATTCAATGGCCAAAATCTAGGCACAATTGCCATTCATATGCATAGTTCAACTCTAGCCTCTTAAGGCACAACTAAGGTTCAAATTACTAACTTATTGGAAGTTACCTTTTTAAGTCATTATTTTAAGCTTTAAACACAAGTTTTAGTCCAATTTTTATTACCCATTTTAAGGCACATTTCAAGTGTATATTGCTATCTTAATTTTTTATATACTTAAGTAATTCCATAGCTACTTCATGCCAACAATTAAACTAAAATAATATACTTAATTAACACTTACAAGCATTAAGCTTCATATCAATTTACCTTGACTAATGCCTTCGAGTACTTAAGGAAATTAAACAAACTTTCCATTCTTTTCCATACAATCACAACATGCAATCATTTTCACATGCCATGAACTCAAATGTGGTTATAGACATCTCAATCTAAGCCAAGTTGGTTAAGGCACAAGCAACATTTCTTGAAAACCATTCATTATAGCTCATAGGTACAAGCAATTACACACATTCCATGATGATTTCTTTTGCCAAGTTTACTTAAGTTATATCATGCTAAGCACCTTCTAAATCCATCATAGGCACCAAATTACTCATTCAAACATCTATAGGTAACAAATTCCAGCAAGCATTATAAAGCAAATTAAGCAACTACTCATAAACACTATTCATAATTCCACTAAAACTCAAGGTAACCAACATCACCAAAAGGGAATTCAAGCTTATATACAACATTCTAGCCATTTTAAGTCAAGATTTCTACCCTAGGCACCCATACACATGAAGAAAGGGTTGAAAGTCCACTTACAATTCACTTTAAAGGTGTCAATCCCATCTAAGCCTATGCTACTAGCCTAATTCCAACAAGCATGGTAATCTTTTCATCTTTTTGTGAGCCTCCAAATGCCATCCAATAGCCACTGATGCATCATGCACACCACCATCTAGATGTTAGCTATATTTTAACATCAAAAATCAACCAAAAACCCTAAGAAATAAGGAAGATACATCCATTAACTCACCTTACATACACTGTTCTGGACTATTCTAAACTAGTCCCCTTTTTTTATTTTTTTCTCCTTAACCACAACTCTTTTTGGCTTAATTCTTATTCCTCATGGTGCGTAACATCTAGAGGAATTTTTAGGCACTAGAATCACCTCATTTTGTCACTAGAGCAAGAACTTATGGCCTAAGAGGTGAAAGAATGGCATCGGTCAAGCAGCAAGAAAGGGAAAAATGAGCTTTGTTTCTTACAAGTGGAAATCCACTTGTCACATGCCCTTTGTCACTTGGCAAGGTTTCTAAGCCACTTGCAATTACTATGGGCCCCATCTTGACACATCAAAGTTGTCCTGGTAATTCCTGAACCATCTCAATTTTTTGATAAACTTCAAAAATTCATAGAAATTCACTCAGGCCTCTAAAAATTAGACTATTTATTAAAATTTCTATTTTAATCCCTCTACTTACTCATAAATTTTTGTGCCCAAATTCCATCAATATGGAAATTTTTAGATTGCCTCGATTTGTGTACCAACTTAAAAAAATTACAAGATTTTGCAAACAACCTCTGATTTCAAAAATTCGTTCACCATTGGACTCAATGTAATTTTCTAGCTTCAAGTTCTATTATTTTCGGGTCCGTCCGGGCACATCTCAGGTTAGTCCTAAGCTAAAAACCTTTTATTGCCTCGATGGGTAGCTTTCAGTCCGAAATGAATTGTTAGTTCTACTAAAATTTTAAATTTTGCCCATTTCATTAAATTAAGGCCCCTCAAAATTTCATGACTTGTGCCACTACCTCAATCCATATGCAAGTGACCCCACACCTTGGGTGCACTTCTTGGACCCTGTGGCACTATTCATGAAGCCTCATGACATGGGCATTACATTAAGGGTCCCTAAATTGAGAATTTTTATAATTTTTGGTGTGTAAAGAAGTATTTTTTTTGGAGGCCTTAAACATTAAAATCACATTTTTCAACCTTAAAACATAAATAGGAGTAATCTGGATCATCGGGTCAATATGTGGTATAATCTTGATCATTTGTGATCTTAATATATAAGGTGGTTATATATGTGTATGGTGCATGGGATCAAAAAGGCTATCATCTTCCTCTCTTAGCAAAAGCTTATGCCACCTCTCCTTTTCTCTCTCATCTCTCTTTATTTCTTCATTAATATATCATCCCTCTACCAAAATCATCAAGTTACATATGGAAATCAATCTTCTCTATATCTAGAGTTGGACTCCAGTGTCAATTTTGCAAGAAAATGGTGTTTGGAGGAAAAAAGAGAAGTTTTAGGATTTAGGGTTTCAAACACCTAAATCAATCCAAACCCTAAATTGAGTCCTGATTATTTTTCTAGGTAACTAGATATGCTCATTTTACTATTTCTGCTGTTATTTTCAAATTTAGAGTTGTATAAATTTTTCTATGAATTTTTATAATGAAATTTCTATTATAGAAATTAAAGAACATGGAGGAGAACAAGTGCAAGGGCAAAGAGAAGCTACAGAGTGTGATTTAGGATGCCAAGAAATCACTCTGTAAGTGTATTTGATAAAATATATGAGTGTTAATAATTTAAGGGTTATGTAATCCTAAAATTGGGATTAGGGTATGTTAGGGTTTATGATGTGTCAATAAACTAGTGTGAATGAAAAATGGAGTGAAAATAAGCTAAACGAAGAAAATAGAGTAATAGTCATATTGTACATAAAATGGAGACATAGTTGAATTTATTAAAATTGGTTTATAATTGGCCTAATTAAAGTATATCAAGCTTGGATGTATTGGTATCACTTATATGGAATATGCACATTGATAAATATGTGTAATATTAGAAACATTGGGCATGAGACATATGAATGTTATGTGATAAGGTATGCGATGCATAATGTATGTGTTAGCATGATGTATTTCATAATGTGTTTAGTGGAAATCATGAAATGGCATAAAAAATAGACATTTAATATGAGAAAGTAATGTGTAATGATAAAATGAGAATGGCATTATAGTTAGATGATATGATGGACATTTTACATGGTAATGTATGATGACATGTGATAAATAAGTATGTGGACTAAAACTATGGAAAAATGTGGTTGGAATGGATACGAGAAAGGAGTACATAAGACATGTAAATTATACATAAAAAAAGTGAAAATGTGAATTACCCATTTATGTTAGACAACTTGCTAGATAGGTTAACCAGTCAACTAGGGATATAGTCACCACTAGGACATTTTAGTGTCATTACTTATATATATTGATATTTGATGATACCTAACTAGAAAAGTAGGTGTAGCCACTTAGAGGTTCAATAGAACTAATGCACACATATATACATTAATGATATTGATAATATTGAAGCAATGTAAGTGCAGCTACTAGGAGGTCCAACATAATCACTACATGTTATCTAAATTGAGTACGGCTGTCGAGAGGTTCAATAAGACCACTGCACACTATATTTGATATGATATGCTAATGTGGCAGTCATGAAGTCCAAAATGTATACCACTCCATATCATAATCCTGATATCCAGTATTGGGATCAATGTTTGTCTGATATGGGCTAGTAAATGGAAATGGAAAAATACGATATATGAATGAAATCAATGGATTAATAATTATGCTTTAAACGAGCTAAGTAAATTGGATAATGACCTTGGCATTAATATGATAAGTAAAGTACTTAATAAATATAAAACTTAATGATGGTAAAAAAATATGAATAGTTAATTGTAAACACAAGTGGTGAATTTGAATATGTAAGTGACATAAAATTAGAAATAATAAACTATGGCAATAGAATAGCCTAAAATGGCTTAATAGGTAACATAATACGTAAGGTAAAATGTGTCAATGTTATGTGACATATTTCATCATCTGAATTGTATACTTGGCAAGAGTGCACATGTGTTTTAGCATATTTATCAAATTCACCACTAAGCTTTATGCTTAGTGCATCGTGCTTTTAATGCGTAGGTTGTTGATAGTAAGCTACAGTTCAGCCAAAAAGCAATCCTGTAGTGCATATAGCTTTAAGCTCTTAGTATACCTTTTCTTATCTCTTAATTTGATGTATATAAAGATTGTTGGCACTCAAATGTACATAAAAAGGGTATGGGTCTAGTCTAGTCATATGTATGTATAATTCATAAAAGTACACTTGTCATGTAAATTAATTAGACAGCCATTAGTAGCGTATAATAGTTACGTGGTGTGTGCTTGATGTATTATGATATTGAGACTACTATTAATGATGTTATTGATGTCATTGAGACATCATGCTGATAATGATATTGAAGGTTCAAAAGGATCCAAGATGCGGATTTGAGATTGAGACATTATAAAAGTATGATTTTCTATGGGTTTTATTTTGGCATATGGCACCATGCAGTTGTTACGCTACTAAACTTCTATCTTAGCAGAACAATTCAATCTTGTGTGCATAGATGCATATCATATAATCATTTCCATATTGGACTAGGATGTTCCTAATGTACACTAGTATAATAGGGTTTTAAAAAGATAACAATACAGCTAAGCAAAATCGATTAACTTGTCATCTCTTATTCATGCTGGCAATAGTTCGGGTAAGAGGTGTCATAATGTACCATCTATAGCACCTCCTACCTGATCCTCAGTTAGACCAGACAAGGGATGCTACCTTTTTGAGAGTTACCCATCCTGATTCTACCTTGCTCTACCAATCATTTAACTACTATGGACTTGACAAGCCGGTTATTAATCTCATGGTAGTTTGCTATCATCTACTTATATTATACTACTTATACCCATAATTAATTGAAGTAACCATTTTAATCAGGAATTTTACAATCTAAAGAAATTTTAGCAGCATAATGGCTGTCTGGGTTAAAAACCAAATATTTTTAACCTACAGAAAGACATTTTTATAATCATTTTTTATTATCTCACCACACTTAGACCCTTTTAGTCCCCTAAATACTCATCCCAACATCAATCAGTCATACACATAAGGATCTTAAACCCATATATCATCAAACATCAAACATGTATGAACATATTACTACATATACACCTATTTTATCATTTACAATCCAATAGGTAACAAAACATATTACTTCACTATTTACAAGACCTAGCCCCAAATCTATACATATATAAATGCCCTTTATTATTAAAACTTAAAAGAGAATATAGAAAATCTACACAAAGGGAATGGATAGCTACACTACATTCTTGAGGCTAGATAACACTTTACTATCTTCTACCTGTGCATCGGAATACTGACACGCTGAATATACACTATGTGGTGAATTTAATGTAATATAAATTGCATCATGCAAACATGCAACACACATAATTCAACTCTTTTCCAAATAAGCATATTCAGTACATATAATCTCAGTTATATATCGATTAAATCATATTAAATCTAGTTCAATCATTGTCATTTCTCATAATAATTACACATCATATTATATACCCCTTGTTCTAACTAAGAATGTATAGTTTATCTATCATATTATGTCTATATAGCTTTTTATTCTATTTAGGCCCATACCTAAGAGACTACACTTTAAGACATTGGATAAAAGGGATCCAAGTTATGCAGTGGCCCACATTTTGGACATTAATAGATACACCTACCCAACCACTCGATAGTAGGGATTAGTTCATAAGAACCTTCCAATACCAGTATGGCAGGGATCAGTCCTAGTAAACCTCCTAATAATAGGGATAGTAAAGATCAGCCTCATGGGACCTCCCAATATCCCAAATTTTAACATCAACTCATATGGATAGCAAGGATCAGCCCTGTAGGACCTCTTAATATCTACTACAGTAAAGGTAGTATGGATCAGTCTGTACGGACCTCTTAATACCTAGGAGAGCTAAAGTTAGTCCATGTGGACTTCTTTAATGTCCCTGGATATTAGAGATCAGTCTGTGTGGACCTCCCAATACCTAAGTGTGTAGGGCTCATAATCAAAATCTCAGCGGTTGCACCTACCATATCATACACATTGGTAAAGGCCCACATAGACCAAAACCCCAAGTAGCTGTAAATTCCCTAGTTAATCGATCAACCCATCCAGTGGGTGTCTAACTGATAAGGGCTAATACTAGTTATTGCATTCATGTGCCCAATTTTAGGTTATCTAACATATGTTCATACCATTCATTTATCATTACCCTATTTACATGTGCAATAGTTACGACGCATTATAACCATCATGGTACCATTCATTTGATTAAATTCCTTATGTTCATGATTCTAATAATTAAGCCACCTAGAGTTTAACTCATGTTACTTCATATAAACTTACATAACATCACATAAATCTTACACATTGTTGTCACTTCACAACAATTCACAAAACCAATTCCTTTTTCCTATTTTTAACATTTGCCTTTCACAATTTACATAATTACATGTACCATTCCTACACAATGTCCATTAACTCTCACCTTATATACCTCACAACTATTCCATGTTAAAGGATCCATAATTTATTCCTAGCCAATTTCATTTCACAAACATACTTTGCACTCGATTTTTAGCCTAATTACATTACATTTCCATATCAATTACACATATACACACATATTTCTCCTTTACACACCATTCGGCCATACACATACACACACACCATGACATTGCTTTTTCATGCCATCTCTACACATTCATGCATCATATGGCTCCCTCATCAGACTCACACATTTATTTCATGAAATTGCACCCATATACGTACATCATGCCATTTCCATACACACCCACATATGCACACTTGAACACTAAGACAATTAACAACCTATATTACATTGAATTCACATACCCAAGGTCTCAAAATCCTCTATTCCACCTCTTTAAGGCTTAGTTCGCTTCTCTTCTCCAATGGCTTTCTCCTTACTTACAACGTACACATTTTTAGGGTTTGAAAAATTCTAAAAAAATACCACATAACTCTAAAACAAGAACTAATCACATGGTTATTCATGTCTCACCTAGAGCTACCTAAACATAAAATAAAAATTGAGAAAAGAGCTTGTCTAGTCACTTTGGACACTAATCATCAAGTGCTCACAACTCAAAATCTAGATACTTTCTTCAAATTTTATTAGTAGAAAGAGCTTCAAGAGATCGTGGAGGCAAAGATTTATTAAAGTTTGAAGAAATTAGCCTTGGATTGAGGGAGGAATGAAAGAAAAATGAGAGAGAAAGGGTGGCATTAGCTTAATAAAGGAGAAAGGAGGTAGAGGGGGGTTTTGGCATATGTGGTACCCCTACATGTGTTGCACTTTTTATATTAAACATTTGGATGGCTTGGATCGCACCACGTGTCGATCTAATGGTCAATTTTAATTTAATTTTCATTTTCAACTTTATAATTTCAAAATAATTATTCTAGGACTTCAAAATTCATACTTTTAGTGCTAAAAAATCTTAATAGTTCTTATTAAAGGCCCTCTAAAATCTCAGGTCAAAACTCTAAAGGGAACTTGGTCAATTATTCACTTGTGTAATTAAGAAATTTTGAATAAATATCAAATGACCTCAAAAAATTATAATTCCTTCACCATTAGATTCTTTGGAATTTTTGACATTTAGGGTATGCCATTTTTAGGTCCATTCGGGTACATCTTAGGCCTCTCCCTGTATAATGCTAACTAAAGTCATTATTTACTCATTCTCAGCCTAAAATGATTTATTGGTTCTGCTAAAAGTTTTAGTTATTTCATTTTCATCATTTTCTAGCCCATCAAAGTTTTATGACTATTATTTTCCCTTTTGCCACCATAAAGTGCCTCGAGTCCTAGAGAGACACTATTCATGCCTCGAGAAGTATTGTTCATGAAACCTACTGAAGACATTTAGGTATAGTTGAATCTAACCTATGATAAAGAATCGATGCAAATACTAGCCAGAAAAGTCAAGGAGTTAAGGAATAAGTCTGTACCATTGGTGAAGGTACTATAGAGGCACCATAAGATTGAAGATGCTATATGGGAAAGTGAACAGTAGATAAAAGCATGAATACATCATGGATCTATTATTGTTCTAGTGGTAACACCAACCAGTATGCCACTGGTCCCACACATTCTATAATCTCATATGGATTGATGAATCTAGGGCTCAAATTCCTCTTCTTACCAAACCAAACCATCTTCTTCCATGGTGATACTTTTAGGAACACTTTCTCATCAATCTCATACTCAATATCCCTTCTTTTTAGGTCAGCATATGATTTCTCTTCATAAGTGGCAGCTTTCAACCTTTGTCTAATGATTCTAATTTTCTCCTCTAATTTTCTAATTAAATCAAGCCCTATGAGCTTGTTCTCACCCATTTCACCCTAACAGAGCAAAGTTCTACACCTTTTACCATATAGTGCCTCATAAAGAGCCATACCTAAACTAGCCTGTTAGCTATTATTATAGGCAAATTTTGCTAGGGGTAGATACCGCTCCCAACTTCCTTTAAATTGGATGGCACTACTATGATGTCTTCTAACACTTGTATAACTCATTTTGATTGCCTATCTGTCTATGGGTGGAAAGCTAAATTGAAAGTTAAATGGGTACCCAAAGCTTTTTGCAACTTCTTCCAAAATCTAGTAGTGAATCAAGGATCTCGATAAGAGATAATAGCAAACGGCACTTTATGTAATCTCGTAATCCCTTCTATGTATAACTATGCCAACTTCTCTAAAAAGTAGTCTAGCATAATTGGAATGAAGTGACCTATCTTGGTTAACCTATCTATAACTATCCATTCCATATCACACTTGCTCCTAGTCATGGGTAATCTTATCACAAAGTCTATGGTGATCTTTTCCCACTTCCATTCTGAAATTGCTATAGGGTGCAGCAATCCAAAAGGAACTTAATGCAGCTTTCACCTATTGACATGTGAGACATCGAGCTACATAATCTGCTATATCCCATTTCATTCCTAGCCACTAATAATGGGACTTGATATCATAATACATCTTAGTGCTCCTCGGATGCATAGAGTAAGGAGCACCATGTGCTTCCCTAAGAATTTGTGTCTTTACCCCCCTTAACTTCAGGTACACACAATATATCATAGAAGTATAGGCATCTATCTACCTTGATCTTAAACTCTATAGTTTCTCTCTTTAACTTTACCCATTATCTGTATCAAGTGGTCATCCCAAAATTCTATTTCTTTCATCTATTGCTTTAGGTTAGGTTTCACCTATAGTTCAACTAAAATTGCATCTTCTCCCGTGTATTCAATTTTGACGTGCATAGCTTCCATAGTGGCTATGAACTTTTAACTTAATACATCAGCTACGACATTAGCTTTCTTGGATGGTAATCTATCAAACAATCATAGTCCTTTATCAATTCCATCCAGTGTTGCTGCCTTAAGTTTAACTCCTTCTATATGGGGAGATATTTCAAGCTTTTATGATCAGTGTAGATGTAACATCTCTCACCATACAAGCAATTTCTCTATACTTTCAATGTAAATAAGATCGGAAGAGCACACGTCTGAACTCCAGTCACCGGACAACATC
>CANXYI010480580.1:0-10206 GCA_948208565.1 Hura crepitans
CTATATTTCATTATGCTATGGATGATATGCCTATTTTATTAAGCATCATGAATGTATAATGCATGTGTTGTGTATATTATGTTAATGGGTTCACCATTAGGCTCTATACTTAGCACATTATATTTGTTTATGATGTATAGGCTATAAGTATTAAAATGGGAATAAAAGATATAGGTTTCAAATGAAGGGAGTTTGTTAGAGGAGTTTATGCCATAGGTTTATGTGTTGCTTCAATTGGGGTATTATATTAGTTACATTTTGAGTAATCAAATGTAATATGTATGGACTGAGAGCTAGTATTGTTTAGTGATGTATATTAAAGCTTTTATGAGCATTGTATATGGACTTCGAGCTTAATAAATTATGTAGTGATTTATAACGTATTAATTATAGTTTTGTACTATTCTAAGGTTTGCTTGGTGTTATAATGAATGGATATATAGTAAATAATGGTTATGTGCATGTAATGGTAAATATACATTGATGTTTAGTTTTAACTTACTATCAGATGATATAGGATGAAATTGATGTTCATGATAGATTAATGCTAATAGAGATTTTGAGTAGATATGAAGTAATTTAGATGAGAAAAAGTTTAGAAGTGCTTTCTATTATAGGTAACTATTCATTGTGGGAATAGAGTCGCCAGTGTAGCCATTATGTTACCGAATTTTTGACTCGAAGTTTTGGAAAGATAAAACTAGTAATAGTAAATATTGTTAAGTTATAATTAGAAAGTTAAAAGTTAAACAACCTAAAGAAAGACCTTAAGTAAACAAGATATTAGGAATTTGGTCTTGTCTCATCTCTCACTTGGATCCAGCAATTAGATTAGATGAGTGGTGTCATAAGTTCAATCCTTTTTCTATGTACATGTTTGCCAAATTCTACTACAAGACAACAACTTAGTTACCTTACTATTCTCATATTCTTTTATTCTTACAACATTCAATTCAATAATCTATGTTTTGGGTTTAAATTCTATACTATTTCTTACTCAATTTGTATTAATTGGAATTAAAACCCTTTAAAGTTTAAATTCTATCAAATGTTAGACCAATAATGCACTAACAAGTCCTTTAATATCTACTACTTTTGCTTTAAGGACTACAGACATCATTTTCAATAGATAGCAAAGTCTTTTGATTCATATTCTTTGCCAATCTATCCAGTTACAAGATTAAACAGAAGACCAACCTTTACAACTTCATTATATATATTTAAAAATTGAATTTCCTCACTATCAACCATTTATTTTTATGTTGTCTATGCAGTTAATCTCTCCTAAAACTCATATTATAGCACTTAAAAATCATAGTTTTCATTAACAACAAAATTCTTAAATGATTTAGTTCATTATTAATAGTTTAAATAAATTTTTAAAGGCAAAGTAAGCACATACCTAATCTTAAAGCTCCAATATTTTTTTTTAAATTTAACACCTTCCTCTTAAAAAGTCTATCTCTTCTCCCCCTATTAAATGCCTTGGTTCCCTATTTCTTTTCCTCAATAAGGCATTCTCCCTTTCTTGATTTTCAATCATCAAATCCCTCAACATGTCACATTGAAAATGGCTTGGCCATTTGATTTACAACATCAATCAAAACCATTCCTTAACTCAATTAACAATTTCATTATTAAGAAATTTAATTAAATCAAAATCCCATTCTTCTAATTCTATATTACAAAACATTAGAAAATACACACCTTAATTTAAAAGAAGGATCTTAATTTCCTTGTAATCCTGTAACTAGACCACTCAATCTTCATGCATCAATTGTTTCACTCCCTTTTTTCTCCAATTCTAGCTTAATTTCTTCTTCCTATGAATCATTCTCTTATACCTTATAATTTAAAAAAAAAGAATAAATTTCATAATTATATTTTTGGTTTTTCCTCATTCACTGAACTTCGATTTGACTTGCTACTAAAATCTAGTTCAACTTTTCTTATTTCATTTTGACTAAAATTCCACCACAACACAAAAAATAAAAAATATGTTGATGGAAATTAAAAAATTCTCATTCCCTATCAATTTCTAAAAATCAAAATTAGAAGAGATCGAAAGTGTACTTACCAAGAAGTTCTTTCCTTTTATTTCTTATCTAATCATGAAATTACTGCTCTTTCTTTTTTATTTTCCCTTTTGAATTTGTATCTAAATGGACATTAATTACTTTTAGCTATTGAATCCTCCTTATTTCCTTGTGTTCGATTTATGCTCTCCCTTTATTGCTATTATATTCTATTATTTAAGGTTTAGACTTAAAAGAATTATTAAAATAAGAAGCATAGAACTCAATTTGCTTAAGAAATTTTGGGTAAGAGTTTTCAAATTTTTATTCAATTTTCTTCTTCATTTTCTATTTTTGGCTTTTAGTCTTAAGGAAATTAGTAAAACAAAAAGTTTATGGTCTAATTTTTTGATGAAAAATTTGGTTGAGAAAGATCTCAAAGCTAAATATTTTGGTCTTTTCGAGCTCACCATACTCACCTTCTTACTCCCTATTTATGCTATAAATTTATTTATTGATTTTTAATTTAATAGGCCCCTTTTAAAATTTTGACCTTATTTACTTCTCATAAATCTTTCATAAATGTATCTTTAATCTGTGTAATTAATTTCTTATATTAATTTAAGGTAATGCATTTTCTAAATTTATTATTTAATTATTGACATTATTATAATACATTAATCTTATTTTATCAAATTTATAAAAATAAATGCTCCAATTTATTCTTCAATTATTTAATTTAATAAATTGAATTTTCTACTTTTTTGTTTGGATAATTATTTTTGAAGTTCAAATTCTTTTTATAAAGCTCACTCTTAATATTTTTTTAAACCTTCAAACATATTACAAATATTTATTTTCATAGTCTAAGTCAAACACTCTAAATGCTAATGCCAATTCAAACTCTAGAATAACTCCTTTCGAGACCTCAAAATTTTCAACGTTACTCATCGAAATCATTTTTATATCTTATTTTTTTGAATTTTTATAAACCCAGTTAATCAATTTAATAATTTGATTAACTGTTATATTCGTTTCATATTTTTATGGGGTTTTTTTTAATTGATTAACTAATTATAATAAACTAACAATTAAAAATCATAATATATAAATATAATAAAATTATACAAATTATAAAGTTATTTTCAATGATTAAAAGTATATTAAAATAAAAAATAGAAATAAATTATAATATTCATAAATAAAAAATAATCAAAGAATAAAATTTTCATAAATAATAGCAAAAATTGAATATATTTACTATAAAATAGATAAAATTAAACATGTTATATGAACACTAATAAAATACATGTTTGTAATAAAAAAGATAATTTCAAAGTTTAGTTAGTAAAAATATGCATGGTAATGTTTTAGAGAATAATGATTCATAATATGTAGAGAGTTAAAAATAAAAAAAATAAATATAAAACGTATAGAAATTTGTAACACCCCCTGTCTATTTTGTAAGAAAACAGACAAAGGATGTTACTTCCCACAGGTTACCCATCCTTGGATTTCCTTAAGTAGCTTTCATTTAAGTTATACCAACATTTGTTCTATTCAACTTCAAAATTTTATTTAATGGAACCAATGATCTGTGGGATACCTTCAAGGCATATAACCTTCACATGCCTGGTCTTACAGCAAATTACCAGGCCACACTACTATCTATAGCAATAAATCATTTCTGCCTATTATTTATTAGCACTTTGACTGCCTAAACATAATATTACCAAATAACCCATATTTACATGTATGAGTGCCTCTTTCGACTAGATGTATACCTATATGAAAGGAAAAGTCTTACTTAGATAGTCTTAAGCTACACTGCTGGTCACTTTACAATGCTAGTTGAACTTATTACCTGCTTATCAGACAACCGATACGCTAAGTATACACTCATTGGTGAATTTAATGAAACATTTATTGTATCATAAACTCATTCATGCATACAATCAAACATCTAATAATAAACTAATTAATAAGTATGTCTCTACCTATAGGCATTTCTTATCATCTTAGATCTCTATTCTTTATGTTGCCTTTAAGTACTTGTTTTGTGACTAGCTATAATAACAATTATTGTGAAATATTTTAAGCACTAACGAATTTGCTTTAATACACCATATCATCACTTAACTTATGATTTTGACATTCTTCTTAATCTTTCCATTTTCTTGATTTGAGATTCTATCAATATGCTTTTATCTATTATCTCTCCTGGAACCCATTATTACCTTGTTTAAATAATTTATATACCTATTTTCCTTGTCACTTAGCTAGCTTACATTGTTATACTCTTAATCATTCTAACACTTAGTGTATTTAGTGTCCTGCTTTAGTTATATAGTCCCTTTAAGGTTTACTTATTTTAATCTTACTCTTTTATAACCTATCCACTTTGTTTGCTTATATTATTGTCTTAGTTACATGACTCATTTGCATCCTTTAGGACATATCCTAAAATTTATCTATTTTCACTGGGCATCTTCTTATAGCTTATCTTTCATTCCCATTGATTTTACTCACATGTTGTTCCCATTATTGTAGTTTAAAATACCAATCCTTTAATTAATGCCATTAATTCTATTTAAGTTCCTTAGTTATTCCATTTATAAATGACAAGTTTGGGAAAAACTCCCAACCACTGGATATCAAGAATCACGTTGTTCAATGGCCCTCATTTTAGGCCTCGATAGCTATACCTACTTTGTCTGAGAACCTGACAAATATCATCTCATACAATGGCCCACATTTTAGACTTCAATGTTTGTACACACCCTCTATCCAGTAGTAGGGGTTAGTTCCTCAGAGTGTCCCAATACCAAAATGGCAGATAACAGGGCTCAGCCGTGGACCTCCCAATATCTGCAATAGGGATAGTAGGGATCAACCCTATGGGACCTCTTAATATCCCAAGGCATCTCATCATAATCAGCCTATCTAGTGGATAGTAGGGATTAGCCTCATAGGACCTCTCAATATCCACAATCGACAAGTGGGTAGTAGGGATCAGTTTATAGACCTCTTAATACATAGAGCGTGCAAAGCTTAAATAGATGCTCATTAATTGCACCTACCATACATAGCCTAATATCTATTCAGACTCAGTCTCTAGTAGCTGCTAATCCCTAGTTGACCAGTCAACCTATCCAGTGTGTAATCAGCCAGTGACAAATATCCACATTATTTCATCTTTACAATCATTCCTTATTAGTTTAATTATCTAGATATCCATAATGGGAACATTATCCTTATTTTATTAATATGCCAGTTTATAATTTAAACTATTACTTAGTGTTTTTCTAGTTTAACCATTATCCCATATCTAAACTCATATTTCATTCTCTTCATTAACATCATTGATTTCTCTTTTATCTCATTTTTATATTTTTGTTTTTATTCCCTTTTTATCTATAAATATACGTATTTTGCATTACCATCATCTATCTCAGAATGTGTCTTCTTCTCATTCCATACTGTATGTTTCCTTTATTATAAGATAGCAACTTGTTTCCCCTATGTCTGGTATTTTACCTTTTTACATTTAAGATCTTGGTGGTACTTTATTAATTGTCATTCTTAATGTCAACCTTAGTGTATTATCATTATACTCTTTGTAATACTTATGCCATATAAGTATTTTTAATGATTTATGATTTATACTTCTACCTTCATACATAAATTCCATAAAATTATCATTTGCTTGATCAATCAATTTTATCTATTGATACATTATGTATTAACAATATATTTGTCCAACCAAATGATTTTATTCTTCAACAATTTTAAGAGCGAAGCTCTATTTCCATCAGTATTTTTTTAATTTAATCAACTTATTATTTTTATCCTTTACCAGTCATTTACTTAGATTCTTTCTATATCGTTACCACACTATTGTAAGCCCATCTCTTTTAATTATTTTTATGGGATAGTTACGGGGCACTTTTACTTTACTAGATAGTTATAAGTCTTTTTATACAATGTTACTATTCATTTGTTCATTTCTTCAACTATTCATTTAGTTATTTTCTATTCTTTCTTTACCTTATACCATTATATTTTAAGGTATTCCATGGCATCAGACATTAACTTTGTCTTACCATATCTACACATCATTTCTAACACAAATTCTCAAGTAACACCTATGTTTTAAATTTTCTTAAACTTACACTTAACATTATACACTATACCTACTTTGTATCATATCTTTATAAACTAATTCAACATTCCATTATCCTTACATCATGCCTCAATATTTTATAACCCATACCCTGCACATATCTCCATATTTCCTATCACTTTCATGCCATCTCTCACATTACAATCATAATATCCCATGTACCCATGCATATGCCATGCACCTATGCACATGCCACGACATACATGTCATGCATTTGGCCATCCATACATCATATGCTTACACATACTTTTCACATATAAAACACATCCACGTCATCTTTTCTAGTCCAATTTCACATCTTAGCATGCATAATACTTCAAAATCATCATGCACACAAACACACCATTACAACTTCCATACATACACACATGTCTTAAATTTCATATTTATGTATAATACAGGCAAGTTTCAGTTAAATTCACTTACAGTGGGCTCCTAGTCATTTTGAAGCCATTCTAGAACCATTAATTTCCTCTTCCTCCATCATTCTCCACCATTTCCTAGAGACAAATTAGGGTTCATCCTTTAAAAATTTTTACAAAATTCCACATAACTCAAAATTGAAATCTCTCTTCACATATGACATCTACACTTCAAATACTCTCTAATAAAAATAATGAACCTTAAAAGAGATAACTTACCCACTAAAAGTTACTATTAACTCTATCCTTATAACTTTAATTTCAAGCAACCTTTCTAAATTTTGTCACTTAGAGAGTGTTCAGGGGATCATAAAGGCTGAGATTCATATAATTTTTTAGAGTTTTTAAGGTGTATGGAGAGAGAAAGTTTGGACAAAAGTGGAGGGAAAAGCCATGAGAGTTGGTGTCGGCTTTTCTTACCTTTAGGAAGGAGATGACTTTCTTTTCATCTAATACACTTACACACATGTACGCTTATATGTATTAGTAAGGTGTATGGCACGGATCGTGCCACTTGTCAATCAGATGTCCCTAATTAATCCTATTTTCTTTTAAATTTGAAAATTCCAAATAATTTCTCTAAACCTCTAAAAATCATGATTTTGGTGCTAAAAATTCTCGATAATGCCAATTAAAGGCCCCACAAAATTTCAAGTCAAAATTCATTCGAAAACTAAGGTTACTATTCACTCACGTAAATCAAAAATTTTAAATAATTATCAAATGACCTCAGTATATTAAAATTCCTTCACCAATGGACTCATTGGAATTTTTAAGCTTTAGGATGTGATATTTTTAGGTCCATCTAGTACTTCTTGGAGTTGTCTTGGCACAACCTCAATTGAAGTCACTATTCACTAGTTCTCAGCTTGAAATAATTTATAAGTTCTACCAATTTTTTTAATTCACTCATTTTCATCATTTTTTGGTCAATGAAAGTTCCTTTGACTAAAACCTCATTTGGCTTCGATATGGCCTTCAGTTTCCTAAACGATGCTATTTAAAGCTCAAGAGTACGATTCACAAAATGGTGATTTTTTTAGGTGTTACAATTGTTCCCTTCTTAAAGAATTTCATCCTTAAAATTTTTCATAGTCGTATGATTAGTTGCTTTAATAATCCATTTTTACATTCCTACCCCTTTTTCCTTTTAGAAGATTTAGAGCTATGTACTCTAGTCATATGCAACCTCTTATAGGTGCACCTTTAATCTTCATTTATTATTTTGCTGTGCACCTTGAATTTATAAAAAACTTATTTCCTCTTGGCTCTTCCATTCTTCATCAGGCAAGTTCCTTTTTATATCTCTCTTTTACTTTGGTTATGGGTGGAGCTCCCCTAATGTGCTCTTTAACACTACTAATTAAGATTCTGTTATCTTTTATTATTGGGTAATACTAAGCAATATACTTCTACAATATCATGTTTCCATACTCTGTTCCTAATTAGAACATAGAGCACTATGAAAGTGTTCTTATGTACTCGACTTTATTCCAGTGATAGGCTAGACCTACCTTTATTTCCTTAATTTCCTTTCTCTTATACATGAGGCAAATATCTTTCCTTTTGAACTGATTTGCCCTTGATCTTATGCACAATTGTCCACATTGTCTCATTCTTTGGTATTAATCTTTAATACAAATCTTGGCATTATAGGACAATGCCCTCATTTAACTTATTCTCTTATCCTTTTTATTTGAATTTCCCTCTAAGATTCTTAGGCACTAAATATGCATTCTCCTTTCCTTTTTTTTCCTAAGATTACCTTAGTTCACTTTAGTATAGCTCATCCAAGGTAAATTCCCTAATCACCTTAACTATATGCAACATTGTTCTTACTTTACCATGTTTATCGATTGGTCACTTATCCGCATGTTTCTGCTTTAAAAACATTTAAGGTCATCTCTATAACTCGTTTCCTTTCATATGTCTAGCAGTTTCTTTACTTCACCCTTCTTATAGATGTTTTCATATTCATTAACTACCTTGTCTACTTCCCCTCTTGGGCTCAAAGTGTTAGGTTTCCTTTCTTTTCTCACTATAATTTATTCAATATAGTTTTTATTATTCCACTCTTGCTGTATCCTCATAGTGCTCCTACCTTGGTATTCCTAGTCTTTTCTTAACTCATCCATTCATATCAACACTAGTCTCCTTTGGTTTTTTTCCATACAATTCTCTTTCTACTCTATTGTCATTTCTTTTCTATTATCACCACATCACTCCTCTCTCTTTTCTTTAGCTTTATCAAGTCCCGTTACATTACGGGTATTAACATGCCACACTCATTTTATACAACACATATATTCATATTCATCATGAAAAATAAGTCATGCAAAATGTAATCATGCAAAATTTTAAGATGTACCTTAAGCTCTATAATGCAATGCATGGGCCCGATAATAAATGTATCAAGGAAGAATAACAGACCATATTCTCAGAGACCTTGATAGACATTTCCTATCCTCAGTTCTATCCTTATTCTCTTACTATGATCCTCTAACTCAGCCTTGTTAAACATTTGGCTTTTATTTCTATTTCATTTTTGGCCTCATTAGTCCCATTTTCATGTATAGCTTTCATATTCTCTTGCTCTTCAATATTGGTATCCTATGCCTTTCCCCTCATAACTTTCCTTACATTACAAGGGTTGATAACATTTTCTGTAGCTTACCTCAGGGCTTATAGGCAACTAAATTGCCTCTCTTTATGCTTAATCCATTACCCATTATAAATTTATCGAGGTATTCAATCTAATTATGTATAATACACCAATCATTCATTGATCATTTGGTAGACCCAAAGTCCACCACTACTCTTTCCATCTCCTAAAGTTCCTTCAAATCTTCTTTTAGTTCCTTATAACTCACTTGTAATTCTTTATCTCAAATACTCATGTTCACTCATCAGCACTGATCACCAATCCCATTACTATTCTTGTAGCATTATTTGCCTCTATGTTTTATACTCTGGTTCATGAAAGAGTATACTAATTTCCTCGTAACTTCTTATCTATTCCTTATTCGCAATATTGAGCTAGACTTTATCTTTCCTCTCTTGTCTAAAGTTTCATTCACCTTATAACCATTTTATAGTCACCATTTAATATGCAGGGTTACTACATTTTCTCCTTTCAGATATTTCTATACACTTTTTGTTCAAGTATCCACACCATTCCATCCATGCTATCTACTAAGGTTGTTACTTATCATCAAAATATTATTGACCTCTATATGTGTTTTCATTAACAACACTAACTACCTCAACTTAGGAGGAAGAGGGTTATACAAAGTCATGATATCATTACTTTTGCCCACTATTTCCTTTTATAGAGAAGTTCATATGCTCATTTCATTAATTGTTTACCAATAACCTCCACTTTCTAGCAGTGTAGTAGCTATCCAAACATCCTTAAATTGCTAAGGTACTTATGCAATATTGCCTAAAATCACCTAAACCTGCTATGATACCACTAAATATAACACCTCTTACCTATTTTGTAAGAAAACAAATAAAGTATGTTACTTCTTAGAGGTCACCTATCCTTGGATTTTCCTGGGTAACTTTTGTTTAACTTCTACGAACA
>CANXYI010480666.1:0-14107 GCA_948208565.1 Hura crepitans
ACACTGACGTAGAAAATTACTGCTAGTTGTGGATTTAGGGACATCAGATGCCTGAGTCCTCTGTCTGCACTAAGCTCTAGATACTTGGCTTGATCTCTATGATTGAGCTTGTTTTTGACTCTGTGATTGCTTAGACTATTCATTCTTCTATCTCTTATCAGGTGTAGAGACTAAACTACCCTGACCTTCCCAAAGGACCTCTTCCTTTGATGGCTATCTCTCTTCTCCTACAACTTGTGGACAACTTCATTGACTAGCATGCAACAAATAAAATAGAGAAATCCTTGATCTTTATTGGAAGAATCTGAAGCATAATATTGAGATTTAGCCCCATCTCAAATCTCCTGTAGTGTTCATCCTTTGTAACAACAACTCCTCTAGCATATCTATTAAGTCTTGTGAACTCTTTCTCGTACTCTAATGCTGTTCTATTTCGCTACTTCAAATTCATGAATTCCTACCTCTTTAAGTCTATATAATGCTCTGTAATATACTTATTCTTAAATTCTTTGAGAATGAACTCCCATATCACATCCTCTAAAGCCTTGCATTCAATAATCTTTTCCCACCATTTTAGAGCCTCTTCTAATAGCATAGAGGTGGCACAGTCTACATACTCTTCTGGAGCACATCTCAATCATTGCATAATTTGCAAGGTCTTATCTAGCCAATATTCAGCTCTATTGGATCCCTCTTATTCATCTCCCTTAAAGAACTCAGCCCCATTCTTGATCATTCTCTCTAGATATGTCTTGTGTATAGGATGTTGTTGATGTTCTGGATGAGTTAGTAGAGCTATTATCAAATGAATAGCAGTAGAGGCTTGCTTTACAGGCTCCATTATATGCTCAAACATAGAGGCCGTCCCTATGGTCCTTGTGCTACCTGCCTAGCATCACTCTTTATCATAGATTCTAACCTGAAAGCTCCTAATGCCATATTAGTTGGAGCATAGATCTCGACCTCTTCATTGCCTTGAGGTGTACTATTGCACATCTCGGATCTATAGGCAAAAAAGTAGAGTATAAGCCTCGATATGTATAATTTAGTAATGTACACATCTTAACTCCTATAGCATAATTATGTAACCCATAAATATAGAGGAATGCCTAAACCAATAGCTCTAATACCACTAAACGTGACACTTGCTACCCATCCTATACGCCAAACTCGAATAATGAGCAACACGCTTATTGGTATTTAAACTTTTCTATAAGAAAAACCCATACAAATTAAAACTCTTCTTTATTTAAAATACACCATTCATGTTTAAGTTATAAAAATGGTGAATTATTACAACCACATTTTTTAAGGCATACTAATGAGGTCATTATGTCAAAAATCTAGTAGCATAATGACTATATCAAGAAGCTTTCTAAATAGTAACCTTTTAAAAATCACTTCCATAAAATCATTCAACTCATCCCAACTCAAACAGGGTCTATCTGACCCTCTATCATTAACACAAGGTAACACTCTCTAGCATGCATAAGAAACATCAATCATACAAGTCAAGTAAGAAATTGAAAGCTTTTAAAAGAAAGTTTTAAACATCTGTTAATAAGAGTTTACATACTATAATTACAAAACTATAGATTAGGCCTAATCTCTCATCTTTACATAAGAGTGCTATCTAATTATATACATCACAAAAATTACACAAAAGAGATTCAAAATACCTAATTTGGATAGCTTTTTAATCCTTTGTGGATCTGAGGCTTTGACTCTAATTTGCTACCTTTTTATCTATGCACAACAAACAACACGATGGACTAGTGGTGTATTCACCTTAATGTATGATTATGGCATACACATGCAACATTATCAAAGCATATGAAAACTTTGACAAGAATATAGCAAGAATAAAACACGTATGCAATTTTACTAATATAATATGAATTTATCTTAAATTGCACACATATCAACATTTTAATACTAATGAAGTTTATAACATCACATGTTTTAGCCATAATTGACTTTTATCAACAATTATATTAATTGAAAATCTTAGACCACATAAATATGCAAACTTAATAATATAATCATCTCAAAACTCAATTAAATATTATCACAAATTTTAATTAACAGTGCAGTTTAACATATGCCCATACCTAAAAGAAAACTATCCATACATTGGATAGAGGGACATGGCTCGAAGCCATATTGATTCATAGATCATACACAAAACTCAAAGGTCATCAATCAAGATTTAGAATCCAAGGCATAAGACCCATAGTCCAAAACTCAAACCTAAATATCATATGTAAACCCAAAGACTATGACATAGGACCCAAAGTCCAAAATCTTGTCTCGAGGTCAAAGATTGCCCATAGGCTAAAATTACATCCATAGATACCTAGGAACTACTATCGCTCCCTACTTAACCAGCCAACCAATCCAATCTAAGTTGTCTAATTGTATGGGGCATTATTAAAGTTATTAGTTCCACTATTTTAAATTATTGTTATCTTAACCATATTATTATCTCTTTAAGTAAATGAAGATATTTATGTTCAATATCCTATCATATTTTGGCCTTTAGCCTTATTACCATACTCGTTATATGCTTGAACATATTCAACATTAATGTTTCATATAGCACAAATGACATTTGCCCATAGCATAAATTTTAGATTCATTATCTCAAAAACATACATGAACCATAATCTTCATGTTAACCATTACAACTTATCACACCAAGCAAAACCCAAATTACCATTTACACCCATAATTTGGAAGCTTAACAACACTTTCATAATCATATACACATTAATTCCATATATAAAAATGATTTTAAGTTTATTCATGCCAACATAAACATGTCATCATAATTTTAATGTCTACTATGCATTTAATAAGCTTATACTTTAACACATATAACCAACTTATACATACTTTAATAGACTAATTTCAGCTCCTCCATAAGCATACTCAATTAATCAATTTTTCATTTTCTATGTAAATCATTTCTAACACATTTCCATACATAATATGTGCAGATCAAGAGCATTAAGAAAATATAAATTTTTCATATCACATAAGTCCTTCACATATATATACTCACTTGAAGCATTCAGCCTCCACCCACACACACCCTTGCACATCTATTTTAAACTCACATCTTACTTCTAATCATACATACATGTCATTCTATACAAGCTTCCATTATAAATCACATTTATTATGTAGCAGTTACAGTTCCATAATGCATAAATCACATTTAATGCTTAAACAAATAATAGAATCACATATTAAGGTGAACACACATACTAAAATAGGTCATAATATGATTCTAAGACTCTCATAGACCTTCTCCTTTCCCTTAGATGCTCAAGTTGCAATTTTTATCTATGAATACAAATAAGCTCACTTAAAAAATCCACAATAAATTAAATATACATCCAAAAATTGAAATAAGCCTAGAAATACACTCTTAGGCACCCGTAGAGTATAGGAAAAATGTTGGTTTGTGAAAATTCTTACCTGATCAAAATTTAGTTAGTATTCATAAAAAATGAAAAATCGCAAAATCTCTCAATTTCCTTTGAATCTCAAGCACAAACATTATCTTGAGGTTATAGAGCTTTGCTCTAATGGCTTGAATCATGAATTAAAAGGTGATTTTAATGGAACAAAAAGAAAAAGAAGGGGGAGGTAGTGAGTAGGGTGGCATTGGTTTGGGAGCAAAAAAGAGGGGAGAGGGGCTAAAATCAATAGTTATTTTTATCCTTAAAATTACTCCTTTTATAAGGCCTAATTAAGTGGCTAAGATTAGCCCACTAATAATCAAAGGCCTAAAATAATTCTCCCTTTAAAACCCCTTTAAAAATTAATTTTCCATCATTTAAACCTCAATTTCCTCCTCTTAAAAGTCTAATAATATTATGAAGTATTATTCTTGAATCCTGCAAAAATTCATGTTCAAAAAGCTTAAAAAATATGATAAAAACATAATTAATAAACTTAACTCGATTTAGTAAAAATACTTCTTGATATTTAAAAATTTTGAGTCTAGTGCCATTGGACTATTTGGAATTTTTAAGTATAAGGTTGTATCAATCCCAAATTATTTTGAGCAAAAATTGAATATTTTACAGTTAAGCTAAACTAGGTCACTATTTATGTGACACTTTTGTAAAATCTTCTTTTGCTTTTTAACCATGCAAACAATTTCACATTGGCTTTAAACTTTGCCTAAAATTATTTTACGATTAATACTTCTCGTTAGTTCATTTAGTGTAACTCAGGTTTCAAGAAACACTATTTATCCTAGAAAGTACTATTCACAAAAGTCAAGATTTTTAGGTTGTTACATTACTTCCCCTCTTAAAAGAAATTTTTTCCTTGAAATTACCTTGATTAAAGAGGTACAGATACTACTCTTTCATTTGAGCTTCACTTTCCTATGTTGCTTCTTCCATGTTGTGACGTCGCCATATGACTTTCACTAACGGCACAGTTTTATTTCATAAATCCTTAACCTCACAGGCCAAGATACTCATTGGTTCTTTTTCATAGGACAAGTCTAGTCGTATCTCCACTTTATTAGTTGACAACACATGTGTTGGATCCGATCTATAGCTTCTTATCATAGACACATGGAACACATTATGAATCTACTATAATTTTAAAGGTAAAGCTAGTATGTAAGCTAAGGGACCCACACATTCTATTATCTTGTATGGCCTAATGAATCGTGGACTTAGCTTACCCTTCTTACCAAATCTCAACACATTTTTCTATGGAGATACCTTCAGAAAAACCTTATCGCCCATTTCATATTGAATATCCCTTCTCTTTAAGTCTACATAAGACTTATGTTTGTCTAAAGTAGCCTTGAGTTTCTATTTGATGACCTTCACTTTCTCTTCTACATTTTTAATCAAATCTAGCACTAAAAGCTTATTCTCACTAAGCTTACTCCAATATAACGATGTTCTACACCTCCTCCCATATAGGGCTTTATATAAAGCCATACCTAGACTTGCCTAGTGACTATTATTGTAAGCAAATTTTGCCAAAGCTAAATAACAATCCCAACTACCTTTAAACTCAATTACATAACTTCTCAATATAGCTTCCTAGATTTGGATGACCCTTTATGATTGACCATTCATATATGGCTGAAAAGCCATGCTAAAACTCAATATGGTCCCTAAAGCATTATGGAGTTTCTTCTAGAATCTTGAAGTAAACTTCGGTCCCTATATGAGATAATGGAAGATGGCACCCCGTGCAACTAAACTATCTCATCAAAGTACAACTTCACCAATTTCTCTAAGGAGAAATCCATCCTCACTGGAATGCAATGTGCTAACTTGGTTAATTAGTCTACCATAACCCATACAGAATTACACTTGCTTTTAGTCATTGGGGGCCTAATTATAAAATCCATTGTAACTCGATCCCATTTCCATTATGGTATTACTATAGGATGAAGCAACCCAGATGGAACTCGATGCTTAACCTTAACCTGCTAACAAGTAAGGCATCTGGTCATAAAATCAGCTATGTCTCTCTTCATGCTTGACCACTAATAGACTATTTTCAAATATTAGTACATCTTGGTACTACCATGATGTACAACATATAGGCATTATGGGCTTCTTGCAAAATCTATTATTTTAAGTCCTCACTATCTGGGACACAGAGATGGTCATGATAATATAGATAACCATCATCCTTAATTTGATAGTTAATCAACTTCTCTTCTTGAATCATGTATATAACATTCTAAAATTTATGATTATCTTTCTGAGCATCCTTAACTTGCTACAACAAACTAGGCTTAATCTAAAGCTCTACTAATAAACCCCCATTATCAAGCATCATTAAATTGGCATTCATCACCTTCAAGGCCGATATAAGCTTCCTGCTTAATGCATCTACCACTACATTTGCCTTCCCTGAATGATAGTCAATAAGGTAATCATAGTCCTTTATTAACTCCATCTATCTTCTCTATCTCAAATTCAACTCCTTCTGAGCGAGAATATATTTTAGACTCTTGTGATTGATGTAGATATAACATCTCTCTCTATATAGATAATGCCTCTAAATCTTGAGAGTGAACACAATTGTTGCCAATTCCAAATCATGAGTAGGGCAGTTTTTCTCATGAGATTTCAATTATATTGAAGCATAAACAACTACCTTGCCCTCTTACATGAGTACACACCCTAACCCATTTAAGGAAGCATCATTGTAGATGGTGAACTCTTTCCTTAAAACTAACTAAACCAAAGTAGGAGCTTTTGTCAACACACTTTTAAGCTTATCAAAGCTCTATTGGCACTTACTATCCCATACGAACTTATCATTCTTCCTTAGAAGATGTGTCATAAGGATTGCAATTAAAGAAAACCCCTTGTCAAACCTTTTGTAATAACCAGCCAAACCTAAGAAACTTTTGATCTCTATAGTGTTCATGGCTAGCTCTATTCCATCACAGCGTTAATCTTAGTAGGATCTATCTTATGTCCTCTACTGATGCTATGTGTCCCAAAAATGACATCTCTTCTAGCCAAAACTCACACTTATTGAGCTTGGCATAGAGTTTCTCATCTCTTAACATCTGAAAAATAATCTTTAAATGCTTTTTATGATCATAATAATCCTCAAAGGCTTCTTGTAATCATATTGATTCTTATAATGCACAAGAATATCATCGATGAATAATACTACAAACTAATTTAAAAATGACCTGAAAATCCAGTTCATGAGATCCATAAATGCTGCCGGTGCATTAGTTAAACTAAACAGCATTACCAAGAACTCATAATGGCCATATCTTGTTTTAAAAGCCATCTTGTATACATTCACCTCTTCTACCCTTAGCTAATAATGCTCGGATCTAAGGTCAACCTTGGAGAAGACACTTCCCCCTCTAAGCTGATCAAACAAGTCATCAATCTATGGTAGAGGGTGCTTATTCTTAATGGTAACCTTGTTAATCTATCTATAATCTACACATAACCTCAAGAAACCATCCTTTTTTTGATAAATAGAACTAGTGCTAGGTCTGATAAAACTCGTATTTAGAAGCTCTTGCAATTGCAACTTTAACTTTTTCAACTCTGAAAGAGCCATCCTATATAGAGCTATAGAAACTTATGTTGTACTAAGCAACATATTAGTACTAAACTCGAGCTCTTATTCTAGTGATAAACTAGGTAACTCTTTTAGAAAAACATCCTTAAACTCTAAAACAATAGGTATCTTACTTGCCTCCAACCCCACTGCTCTAGTGTCAACCACAAGAGTATGATAGGCTTGACAGCCTTTCTATAACCTTCTAGCCACAATAATTGATATTACATTGGACAAATAGCCTGATCTCTCACTCATAATTGTCACTACTATGCCATCATTAGCTCAAAGCATAATTTGCTTCATCCTATAGTCTATGACTTCATGATACTTGGATAACTAATCCATGTCCAAGATAAGATTGAACTCATGGAATGGTAACTCAATGAGATCAACAAAAAAAAAAAAAGAATGCCTTTATACTGACAAAGGATAGTCTTTATATAATTTGTTCAAAATTACATGTTGTTCTATCAGGTTTCTAACAATAATGTCAATATCAAGGTTTTTTTGACACCCTTGATCTAAAGCCCATGTAGTGTAGATATATGAGTGTGTAAACCCTAAATCTATAAGTGCTAAAGTAGGTAAATCAAAGAGTTAAAAAGTACCCGCTATAACATTTAGAGCCACTATATCTTCTCTAGCCCATATGGCATGCTACCTAGCTAGAGCTCTACTCTCTAACTTATCACTCTGATTGGCCCTAACTTTATTTCCAATGTCTTTCTTATCCTTCTTCTGAAAGGAATATGAAGGCTTTATTGGATAATCTCTTTGAAAATGCTCTCTAGAGCCATAACCCTAGCAAACTCCTCTTATGGTCTTCTAGCATGTACCTTTATGTCTCTTGTGATAAGTCTCACATTAAGGTAGAAAATTACTGCCAGCTGTGGATCCAGGGGCATCAAATATTTGAATCCTCTGTTTGGATTAAGCTCTAGATCCCTAGCCTGATCTTTGTGGTTAAGCTTATTTCTAACTTTGTGATTGCTTGGACTATTCATTCTTCTGTCTATTGTCAAGTGTAGATATTAAACTGCCCTGACCTTGCCTAAATAACCTCTTCTTTTAGTAGCCATCTCTCTTCTCTTGCAATTGGTGGACCAACTTCACTAACTGGCATATAGCAACTAATACAGAGAAATCCCTAATCTTAGTGTAATATTGAGATTCGGCCCCATTTTGAATCTCTTGTAGTGTTCTTCCTCTGTAGCAACAACCCCTCTGGCATATTTACCAAGTCTAGTGAACTCCTTCTCATACTCTAATATTATTCTATTCTACTATTTGAAATCCATGAATTCCTACCTTTTTACGTCCATATAATTCTCTATGATATATTTCTTCTTGAATTCTTTGAGAAAGAACTCTTATGTCAGATTTTCTGGAGCCTTATGTTCAGTAATTTTTTCCTACCATGTTAGAGTCTCTTCCAATAGCATGAGGGTGGCACAGTCTATATACTCTTTTGGAGTATATCTCAATCACTGTATAATCTGTACTTTTTTATCCAGCCAATATTTAGCTCTACTGGATCCCTCTTATTCATCTCCCTTAAAGAACTCAACCCCATTCTTGATCATCCTCTTTAGATATGTCTTATGTATAGAATGATGTTGATGCTTTAGCTGAGCTGGTAGAGGTACTACTAGATAAATAACTACAAAAGTAATAGTAGCAGTCGTAGATGCTTGCTTCATAGACTCTATCAATTGCTCAAACCACACAAGTAACCCTGTGGTCCTTATGTTACTTGCCTAGCATCACTTGAAGTCATAGGTTCTATGCCATAATAGTTGGTGCATGTCTCTCGACCTTCTCATTGTCTCAAGGTGTAATACTTCTCATCTCAGATCTATAGGCAAAAGAAGTAGATTATAAGCCTCAGTATGCATAATTTAGTGATACATGTTTTAACTTTTATAGCACTCTTATGTAACCTATAGGTATAGAGGAATGCCTAAATCAATAGCTCTAATACCACCAAATGTGACACCCATTACCTATTTTGTACACTGAACCTGAATAATAAGTAGAATGCTTACTGATATCTAAACTTTTCTATAAGAAAAACAATACAAATTAAAACTTTTCTTTATCTAAAATACTCCTTTCATGTTCAAGTTATAAAAATGGTTAATTATTAAAAACACATTTTATAAGGCATACTAATGAGGTCATTGTGTCAAAAATCTAGCAGTATAATGTTGTACCGGGACACTATCCCATATAGTAACCTTTTAAAAATCACTTCTATAATATCATTCAACTCATCCCAAGTCAAACTGGGTCCATCTGACCCTCTATCATCAATACAAGGCAACAGTTCAATTAAGCTAGTCAAGCAAGAAATTGAAAGCTTTTAAAAGAAAGTTTTAAGTATCCGTTATATAAGAGTTTACAAATTATAATTAGAAAACTATAGATTAGGCCTAATCCTTTATCTTTACACAAGAGTGCTATCTAGTTATATACATTACAAAAATTACACAAAAGAGATTCAAAATACCTAATTTGGATATCTTCTCAATCTCCTGTAGATATGAGGCTTTAACTCTAATCTGCTACCTTTTTACCTACATATCACAAACAACATAATGTGCTATGATTTTGCTTAGTGGTGCATTCACCTTAACAAATGATTATGGCATACACATGCAACATTATCAAAGCATATGAAAACTTTAACAAGAATGTAGCAAGAATAAATTATGTATGCAATTTTAATAATATAATATGAATGTATCCTAAATTGCACACATATCAACATGGTAATACTAATAAAGTTCATAACATCACATACTTCAGCCACAATTGACTTTTCATCAACAACCATATTAATTAATAATCTTGGATTAAATATGCCAACTTAATAATATGATCATCTTAAATCTCAAATAAATATTATCTCTAATTTTAATTAATATTGTAGTTTAACATATGCCCATACCTAAGAGACAACGATCCATGCATTGGATAGTGGGAAATGGTCCAAAGCCACATTGATCTATAGATCATACATAAAATCCAAAGTTTATCAATCAAGATTTAGAATCCAAGGTATAGGACCTATAGTCCAAAACCTAAACCTAAATATTATATACAAACCCAAAGCCTATGACATAGAACCTGAAGTTCAAAATCATATCTTAAGGTTAAATATTGCCCGCTGGCTAAAATTACATCCATAGATGCCTAGTAGTTATTATCGCTCCCTAGTTAATTGATCAACCTATCCAATCTAAGTTGTCTAATCATATAGGGCATTATTAAACTTATTAATTTCACTATTTTAAATTATTGTCATCTCACCACATTATGATCTCTTTAAGCAAGTGAACATATTTATGTTTAATATCCTATCATATTTTGGCCTTTAACCTCATTACCATGCTGATTATATGCTTAAACATATTTAACATTAGTGTTTCATAAATCACAAATGACATATGCCCATAGCATAAATTTTGGATTCATCATCTCAAAAACATACATGAACCATCATCTTCATGTTAACCATTAAAGCTTATCACACTAAGCAAAACCTAAATTACCATTTACACTTATAATTTAGAAGCTCAACAATACTTTTATAATCATATATACATTAATTCCACATATAAACATGATTTTACATTCATTTATACTAACATAAACATGTCATCATAATTTTAGTGTCCTCTATGCATTTAATAAGCTTATAATCTAACACACATAACCAACTCATGCATACTTTAATAGACTAATTTTGGCCCCTTCTTGAGTATACTCAATTAATCAATTTTTCATAATCTATATAAATCATTTCTAATACATTTTCTTCCATAATATGTACACATCAATAGCATCAAGAAAACATACATTTTTCAAGTCACATAAGCCCTTCACATATATATACTCACTTAAGGCATTCACCCTCCATCCATACACATCCTTACACATCCATTTCAAACTCATATCATGCTTTTAATTATATATACATGTCATTTCATATAAGCTTCCATCATAAATCACATTTGTAATGTAGCACTCATTGTTCCATAATGCATAAATCACATTTAATGCTAAAAAAATAATTGAATCACAGATTAAGGTGAACACACATACCAAAATAGGTCATGATATGATTTTAAGACTCGCTTAGACCTTTTCCTTTCCCTTAGATGCTCGAGTTATATTTTTATTTACGAATACAAATAAGCTCAACTTAGAAATTCCACAATAAATCAAATATACATCCAAAAATTAAAATGAGCCTAGGAACACACTCTTGGGCACTTGTAGAGTCTAAGAAAAATGTTGGTTTGCAAAAATTCTTACTCGATCTAAATTTTATTACTATTCATCGAAAATGAAAAATCATAAAATCCCTCGGTTTCCTTTGCAAACACTATCTAGAGATTATAAAAGTTTGCTCTAATAGCTTGAATCATGAATTAAGAGGTGATTTTAAAGGAATAAGAAGAAAAAGAGGGAGGTAGTGAAGAGAATGGTGTCGGCTTAGGATCAAAGAAGAGGGGAGAGGGGTTAAAATGAATAGTGATTTTTAGGCCCAAAATTTCCCCTTTTATAAGGCCAATTGTGTGGCTAAGATTAGCCCACTAATAATCAAAGGCCTAAAATAATTATCCTTTAAAAACCCCTTTAAAAATTAATTTTCAATCATTTAAACCTCAATTTCCTCCTCTTAAAAGTCTAATAATATTTTGAAATATTGTTCTTGAACCCCATAAAAAAACCATGTTCAAAAAGCTTACAAAGTTCAATAAAAACATAATTAATAAACTTAACCCAATTTAGTAAAAATACTTTTTGATGTTTAAAAATCCTGAATCTAGTGCCATTAGAGTATTTGGAATTTTTAAGTATTAAGTTGTGTTAATCCTGGATTATTTTGAGCAAAAAATTAAATATTTTACAGTTCAGCTAAAACTAGGTCACTATCCATATGACACTACTGTAAAATCTTCTTTTGCATTTTAACTATCCAAATGACTTAGGATTAGCTTCGAACTTTGCCTAAATTTATTTTATTATTAACACTTCTTGTTGGTTTAATTAGTGTGACTCGAATTTCGTGAATTGCTATTCATCCTGGAAATGCTATTTAGGAAAGTCGAGATTTTCGGGTAGTTACATCAACACATTGTGCTTCATTTTTTACACATTCTTCTTTAAGTTTAATTATAGTTGTTACTGCAATTTTCTTTGTGAGGAAAAAGTATTTTTTGTAAATGATTTTTATCTTAGGGTTTAAAGGTGATAGATCCTTTGAAAAATCTAACAAGTGTTTTTACAACTTTTTACTTTGGAGAAAAGTTATAGGCAGCTGTAGTTTAAGCTTATACTTGGCATTAACTCTTGCCAATCAAAAGAGTTAAGTAAAGAGAATATCTCAAGTGTGTTATCTCAAAGAGTGGATGTAGGCTTGGGATAGCCAAACCACTATAAAATTCTTTGAGCAAGCTATTCTTATCTACTCTACTTTATTTTGATTGCATTTCTATTTTCACAACTTCATTTTCTAAAGTTTAAAAGATGTTTAGAATTGGTTTTATAATAGAAAAATTTTTGGCTTCATGTCAATTTCACCAAACTTGTGACACCCCCTACTGGATCCCCTAAGAGACCCTATAGGTGATACACGTACTTCTAGGTCATTAGTACTAATCTTATCACTCCCATTACTTACATCATTTAAACTTACTTTGTTTCCCAATTCATTTCCCAAATGTTTTATATCTTATCAAAGTGTAGTCATGCAAAAATGCCACTTTCAGATAATTATGGGTCATTTCCAAAACTTGGAAATTTTGGCAGCATAACGGCTATTCGAGTTCCATCCCAAAATTTTAAAAACCTGTATGAAACACTTTTATAAACATTTCACAACACCTGGACCTATCTGGTCCCCTATTCTTAGCCTAACATCAACTTAATCATACATCAACTCAGGCCTCAGGCCATAAATAACAACATGCATATATAGAGCTTCAGGCTCACATCAATATCACACATCATAGCTAAACATACATTTACAAGAAAAGCATATAGGACTATTTATTTACATAAAAAATTTATGTCACTTATATACATTACATATCCATAGCTTAATTACATACTTTTACCTAATTCCCACTTAAGCACATGGATATCAAAATTATACAACAATTACTTTATGATTCTTCATTGGTATCATTTGAACCCTTATTGTTATGCTTCACGAGGCAGGATCCTGCTATTGAGTACCTATGCAACAAAACAGGTATCCTAAGTATACGAGATACTCAGTGGTGAACTTAAAGCATTTAAATCATGGCATTATATTATTACATACTTGTGTAGTTTAATAACTAATTTTTTTACCTCATTATGTGATTCAATTATTCAATAGGGTGCCAAATTACTAAAATACCCCTAAGGTATTTATAAGACCTGAAATAACATTTTTGACTCAAATAAATTATTTAGTGTAATTATTATTACTTTTAGCATGCATACTTTACAAGAACTAATTTATTTATAACATATGTGAAAAATGACTAAAATGCCCTTTTTCCTGTATTTTTACCAATTTCTCATAAAATGTCATTCAATTATGCTTAAATTTATCTTCCATAATTATTCTACTTATTTATTTAATTTAATTCACTGGCTCGACTAGGAAGACAACACTTAAAGCACTAGATCTACAAGGAAAATAAACTAGTGCAGTGGTCCCCATTCTGGACCTACGCCACTGCACTGGCATATGTGCCATAATGAAGATCAGTCATGGCCTCTCCAGACACAAGTAACTGATAGTTGTGTGGCATAATAGAGATCAACCTGTAGCCTCTCCAGCCATAAGTAACAAGCATTGAAAATGTGACATAATGGAGATCAACCCATAGGCCTCCCGAACCACAAATAAATATCAACATCTAGGTGACATAATGAAGATCAGTCTGTAGACCTCTCCAACCACCAATAAAAATCACTACCTGAATATCAAGCAACTAGCAGCTACAAAACC
>CANXYI010480692.1:0-11406 GCA_948208565.1 Hura crepitans
ATGGTTATTCATACACTGGATAGGTTGATCGGTCAATTAGGGATTAACAATTGCTAAAGGTTGAGTCTGTATGGATTTTAGCCTATGTATGGCAGATGTAGCCACCGAGTATTGATTTGAGGCTGCATGCTATGGGTATTGGGAGTGGTCTACGGATGGGTCCTTGCTACCCACTTGTGGATATTAGGAGTGGTCTACGGACGGGTCCCTGCTATCCACCCTTGCTATTATTGATATGATTTACAGATAATGGGAGTGGTTTATGAATGGGTCCTTACTATCTGCTAGTTCGGTATTGGGAGTGGTCTATAGACGGGTCCCTACTATAGAAGGAAGGGTGTGTATAAATGCCAAGGTCCATAATATAGGCCACTGTACAACTTTGTCTTTTGTCCGATTCTCAGACTGGGTTAGTGTAATAGCCGAGGCCTAAAATAGAGGCCACTACACATTATGATTCTTGTTATCCAGTGGTTGGGAGTTCTTCTTGAACTTATAGGGATAAAGGATAAATAAAGGAATTTGAAGAGACTTAATGATAGTAGTGAGAAATCTAAGACATAAATTACTTTAATACAGATAATCTATGAGTAAAAGTACTAAGACCAAAGGATAATTTGTAAAGGTTAAGATTTGTATAAACTTATGTGAACTTAATGAGATTACTTAAAGAGATAAAGGACTGAGGGAATTATTAATCATAATGATAGAGATACTAAATTGTATCTATATACCTATTAAACAGAGCTAAAGAACTGAGGTAAACCAGTGAATAGAAATGAATAGATGACAAAGCTATGCAAGTCTTGTAACTAAAATATAGTAAGAATAGTTACAATGGAAGAAGTTAGTATGAATCATAATTAAGGAATACTGAACCAATAACTAATAACAAACCTCATGTGAACTCATAGGTTATGAGACTAAATAAGTTATGGTAAATTAGCAAATAAATAAGCATAATTGAGGGCTGATAAGTGAAGGGTTACAGATTATATAAAAGGGGATACAATTATTATGTATTCTTACATGTAATGGTTATATATGGTATGTTTGCTTAAATTCACCACTGAATGCATACTGAGCATATCGGGTGTCCGATGCGTAGGTGGTAGATTTGGGAAGATGTGATGTAGACAATGAGTAGTGCAGCCGATGACTGTCCATGTATAATGCTATCTGATTGAAGTATGTGGCATAGTAGTTAGAGGCATTCGTGCATGTTAATGTGAGAAATTGGGTGTTAGGATGCTTGATTTGCTAGCACAATAACCTAAAATAGTGTAAAACGAGGTTGTAGCTGTATTAACAACCTAGGCTAATAATTATCTATAAGATCAAGCATGTGAGTGTCATATGCCTGGCAGTATTACCTCAGACCATAGGAGCTATTAAAGGAAATTTCTAGATCGAATAGGATAGATGTAAGAGAAAGTTAAATGAAAGGCCCCTAAAGAAAACCAAGGATAGGTGACCTCATGGGAAGTAGCATGCTTTGCATATTTTCTTCGAGAATGGGCAGGAGGTGTTATAGGTATACATGTTACACTCATTATATTGATTTCAAATATGATCATTATTATAGAGAATTAAGGTTTATGACCAAAACATGTCCTAAACACAAAATAAGCCTATAAGTGTTATATAACACTAGTTATGCCATATTATGAGTACATTGAGAACTATGAGGCGTAAAGTGTCTTGAATGAACATATAGCCTCAAATGAATATGTATATGAATGACACATGTTGAAAATCCATAAATGAGATAAAAATTGTGTTTTCTTGTGCACTTGGCATAAATATGGCATAATGGTATGTTAAAATGAGCATGAATGCTAAAAATGACATTTTAATAATAATAAGTAGTTTTAGTCATTTGATAGATAAAATAAGTAAGTTAAAAGCTATACAAGCTTATTTACTAAGGTGAAACTAAACATAACAGTTTTTAGCCTATGAGATGTAATAACCTAGAAATGGATAGGTTGACCGATTAGCTAGGTGATATAACAGCTGTTAGGGCACTTCTATGCCTAGATTGAGATCCAAGGGTTCACTTTTAGTCTTACCTATGGATTTATGCTAAGATCTTTGGATTTATGGGGGTGCAGTTGCCAAAAGGTCCTGTAGGGGCCACTGCACAAGCATATATGGGTACAGCCATCAAAAGGTTCTGTAGGGACCACTGTACAACATTTTATTGGTGCAGTAGTCGAAAGGTCCAAAATAGTTGCACTATATAACTCATGATCCCGTTATCCATAGGTTGAGATTATTCAAATTGGGCTTAAGTAAAAAGGGGCAAACAACTAATTAATTTATAAAGTATGTCATGATATTTATATGACTGTTAAGGGTATTTATGAATTGGGAATAACTCAAATTGTTGATTGTAAATTGTTGTTTTCCATATATGAGTGTTATGGATATGATTATACATGATGCATGTTTTAGTCGTGAATATGCCTATCATTGTTTATTAGTAAAATTATGAATTATGTTATGTATGAAAATGGATTTCATATACATATGGCATGATAATAATGCTATTGAGCACATGTTAGTTTGATTACACCACTAAGCATTGGCTTAGTTTTTCATTTGTTTATAATGAATAGGTAAGAAGACTTTTTGATACTCAAAGCCTTGGAGCATCAAGATTTATCAAGAGAAGGATTTCTTTTGGTAAAGTTTGTAAATGTAATATAGTTGTGATGTATAGGTTGCACTCAAATGTGTAATGTAAGGGAATTAGCCTAAATGGTATCTAAATTGTAACTTAATGTTTCTTTTTAGATTTCAAAATGTATAAAGCTTTATAAACTAATAAATTGTGTGCTATGCTTTATGATATCTCTTCCTAAGTTGAGATATCTTGTGATTATTTTGTGTGTTGTTGAAGTGATAAGAGGATCACATGGAGTTATGAAAGTGTATGAATTGATTATAGAAGTTTATTTTTCATATATAGGTTACTATTCAAAATTTGGGATAGTGCTCGATACAGCCGTTATGCTGCCAGAATTTTGGCATGAGGATTCCCAATTTTGAATATCTAACTGTTTGAAAAAGGTTTTTGTAAACCTATATTTTCACACATAATGTTTTGATAAGAATGTTTTATGACAAGTAATGATATATATGAGTTTAGATATCTCAATATGCGTGTATACCTTAGTTAGGCTTGACAATCGATCAGCATCTGAATTAGGTAAGGGGTGTCACATTTGGTGTTATTAGAGCTCCAGTTTAGGTGTTTTTAGTAACATTAGAGTGCTTTAAAGTCTAGAGTCTACATCACATACTATTAGATGTCGTGGCTTATCAAAATTTTTTTTTACCTATAGATATGATGAGCGCTATGGTAGAAGGTGATGAGGATAAAGATGAGGGTCATACTCTAACTACAGTAGCACCCGAGGTCACAAGAGTGGGGTTTATGTCTGTTAGTGTAGTAGGATATGCTTTATCGATTGGACATGTTCCACTAGTGTTCTTGCAGGAGATGCTTCAGCTATTAAGGCATGCTACTACTACTTTACCACCAACACTATAGCCTGAGGTACCTTTGGCCCTTTAGAAGACCTACGTAGAGACTGTGAAGAAGATGGGGGCTAAGGATTTCAAATGAGAAGGTAAGATTAAGCCTAGAAAGGCAGAGTAATTGTTGGAGCACACTAAAAAAATCATGAAATAGATATGGTGCACACCAGAGAAAAAGGTGATATAGGCCATCTCACTCTATAAGAAGAGGCATCCAAGTGGTGGAAGGATATTATTGAGTATAAGACAGAGGATAAAGTTAGGAATACTTATTGACTGAGTTTCATAAGAAGTATATAATTAAAGATTACCTTGATGATTAGAGGCAATAGTTTATAGATCTAAAGCAAGACTATATAACTATATGGGAGAATGAGAAAGGGTTCACCATGCTTAGCAGATATGCTACGGATACCATCACCACTAAGGTAGATAAGTGCAAGAGGTTTGATAAGGGTCTGCATGTAGAGATCAAGTCCCAAGTGGTGTTGATGAAGATTAGAGATTTCTCTCAGCCAGTATTAGTATGTAGATCTACTGAGGGAGTGCAGAAAAAGTTCTACTAGAAGATGAGATCAGCTGGTCTGAAAGAATTTAGTGTTGCTCTATAGTCAGGGAAGAAGTATAAGAGTTTTTAGTCCAGTTTTACCTAATAGTCTCAAAATAACATACACTGGACAAGAGAAATATAGGCAACCATAGTCTCAAATTGCTAGTATACTAGGATCAGTGGGCAAGAAAAGTCAAGTTCCTCTGTATTAGACATGTTTTAAGTGGCACAAGGGAGAATGTTAGAAGAATAAGTCGAGTGTGTGCTTTTGTTGTAGACAACTAGGTGACTTTTGTAAGGATTATCCTTAGGCATAGAGTGTGGGTCAGAGATTAGTACCTACACCTATTGGAAGATAGAAAGGAAGCTGAGGGAGCACTGAGAGATAGATCAGGGTTCTGACATAAGCATAGAGCTCATGTTCGTTAGTATGCCATTAGAGCTCGGGAGGATATTGATGAGCTAGATGTCATAGCTTGTACTTTTCTCCTCTTTGACTCTTTTGTTTTAGCATTAATTATTCTGAGGTCTACACATTTGTATGTTTGCACATCATAAGCATGAGATCGGGGGTTAGTTTTAGAATCACTTGACCTAGAGATCATGGTTAGTAACCTCATAGGCTAGCATGTGATAGTTGACTGTGTGTACAGAGATTGCCCTTTATGGATACAAGACCATTAGTTTCTTACTGACCTAATAGAATTACCCTTTAATAGTTTTAACTTGATATTGGGTATGAATTGGTTGTCCAAATATCAAGTGATTTTAGACTACAAGCATAAGAGGTTGACTCTCCAGGTTAATGATAAGTTTGAAATCACAGTTATTAGAGAGAGGATTAACTTCTTATTTAATGTGATATTCATAGTCACAGCTAGACAGTTGATAAGGAAAGGTTGTCAGGCATATCTTACACTTATATACTACATAAGAACAAAAGAACCCAATGCTAGTAGCATACCTATTATGGCTGAATTTTTTGATGTCTTTCAAGAAGAATTACTAGGTTTACCTCTAGAAAAGGAACTCGAGTATAGTATTGAGGCTACTTTGGTATCGATAACTTCATATCGGATGGCGCCAATAGAGTTGAAAGAATTAAAGCTCTAATTGCAAAAACTGCTAGACAAAGGGTTCATCAGATCGAGTGTTTCACCATGGGGAGCACTGGTTCTGTATGTTAAGAAGAAAGATGGTTCTCTTCGATTATATGTGGATTATTGATAGTTGAATAAAGTAACGATCCAGAATTAGTATCCTCTACCATGGATTAATGATTCGTTTGATCAGCTTAAAGGAGCTGGAGTGTTATCTAAGATATATTTAAGATCCAGATACTATCGGTGAAGATTGCTTTTAGGATGAGGTATGGTCATTATGAGTTCTTGGTAATGCCGTTTGGGCTTAAAAATGCTCTTGTAACATTTATGGACTTAATGAATAGAGTCTTCAGACCTTACCTCAATAAGTTTGTGGTAATATTCATAGACAATATTTTGGTTTACTTAAAGAACAAGGAAGAGCATGAATAACATTGGAGAACAGTTCTTTAGATTCTAAGAGAAGAAAAGTTCTATGCCAAGCTCAGTAAGGGTGAGTCTTAGTTAAGTGCAGCATCTTTCTTAGGACACATAGCATTAGCAGATGGTATTTGAGTTGATCTTAACAAGATTGAAGCAGTGATAGAGTGGAAGCCACCTAGGAATACCACTAAGATTAGAAGTTTCCTAGGGTTGGTAGGGTATTACTAATAGTTTGTCAAGGGTTTTCATTGATAGCAGATCCTATGACATGGTTATTGAGGAAGGATGTTCAGTTCGTTTAAGACAACAAGTGTCAAGAAAGCTTTGATAAGCTTAAGGCTATGTTAATAGAGGCTTCGATTCTTATATATCCAGTTTTGGGGAAGGACTTTACCATATTTAGTGATGTGTCTCACAATGGGTTAGGATATGTTTTGATGCAAAATGGCAAGGTTGTTGCCTATGCTTCAAGACAATTAAAGACACATAAGAAAAATTATCCTACTCATGATTTAGAGTTTACAACCATTATGTTTGCTCTAAAAATTTAGAGACATTATCTGTATGGGAAGAAGTGCTATATCTACACAAATCACAATAGTTTTAAGTATCTTCTTATATAGAAGGAATTGAACTTATGATAGAGGCAATGGATAGAATTGATTACGGATTATGACTGCCGAATTGATTACTATAAGAGAAAGGCTAATGTAGTGGTAGATGCACTTAGCAAAAAGTTCATGGCAGCCACGAAAGCTATGAATGTTAGATTACAGCTCACAGGTGATAATGCCTTTTTAGTTGAGATGCAAGTTAAGCCTAGTCTATTACAATAAGTGAAGGATTATCAGAGAGATAATCACAGGTTGATTAGTGTTATAAGTGTTATTCAAGAGGGGAAGCTAATAGAATATAAGATTAAGGGAGATGACTATTTGTACTATCATGATAGAATTTATGTGTCGGATGTAGAAGAGATGAAGAAATAGATTCTGTAGGAAGCTCACAATACTCCTTATGTGATACATCCTAGTAGCAATAAAATGTATCAAGATTTAAAGCTTTTTAATTAGTGGCTAGGCATGAAAGAGATGTGTCTGAGTATGTGACTAAATGCCCTACTTGTCAGTAGGTAAAAGCAAAGCATAAGGTCCCTTCTAGATTGCTTCAACCTATAGCAATTCCAAAATAGAAATGAGACAGAGTGACCATAGACTTTGTGGTTGGGCTACTTATGGCAAGGAGCAAGTGTGATTTAGTTTGGTTGGTTATGGATTGTTTAACCAAGACTGCTTATTTTATACTAGTGTGAATGGACTACTCCTTAGAGAAGCTAGCAGAGCTTTATGTGGATGAGATAGTCAAATTGCATGGAGTGCTATCTTTGATTATATAAGATCGGGATCTAAGGTTCATATTGAGGTTTTAGAAGAAACTTTATAATACCTTGGGTACTCAATTAAGCTTCAGTATAACATTCAATCTATAGATAGATGGACAATCTAAGAGGGTCATTCAAATTCTTAAGGATATGTTGAGGGGTTGTGCATTGGAGTTCAAGGGAAGCTGGGACTAATATTTGTCCTTAGTGGAGTTCGCTTATAATAATAGTCATTAAGCGAGTCTTAGCATGGCTCTTTATAAGGCCTTGCATGAAAGAAAGTGTAGAACACCTTTGTGTTGGAATAAGCTCAATGAAACTCATCTCATGGGGTTGGATTTGATACAAAATGCAAAAGAAAAGGTGAAGATCATTAGAGAGAGGTTAAAGGTAGCTTCTAATAGATAAAAGTCCTATGCAGACTTAAAAAGGAAAAAGGTTGAATATAAAGTGGGAGACAAGGTTTTTCTCAAAGTTTTGTCTTGGAAGAAGGTGCTATGATTTGGGAAGAAAGGGAAGTTGAGTCCTAAGTTTATTGGCCTATACGAGATCATAGAACGTGTGGGACCGGTAGCTTACATACTAGCTTTGCCTCCAAATTTATAGTAGATCCATGATGTCTTTCACATTTCCATGCCCAAAAGATATAGATCTAATCCTATGCATGTGATCACAATGGAAGAGATAGAGGTTAATCCTGACTTGTCTTATGAAGAAAAAACAGTGAGGATTCTAGACAGAGCAATGAAGGAATTATGAAATAAAATAGTACCCTTAGTGAAGGTTCTCTAGAAACACCACGAGATGGAATAAGCAACTGGGGAGATGGAAGCTCAAATGAAAGAGCAATATCCATAGTTGTTTAAAATAGGTAATAATTTAATGTCGAGGATGACATTTATTTTAGAGGGGAAGAAATGTAACGCCCTAAAAATCCCGACAATTATGAATAGTACTTTCCCAGTATGAATAGTATTCCTAAGAATTGGGATGCACTAAAGTCACTGGATGAAAGTATTAATCATAAAATAATTTTAGGCAAAGTTTAAGATCAATTGAAGGTCATTAGAGTGGTTAAAAATGCTAAGAAAGCTTTTATGGTAGTGTTTTAAGAATAGTAACCGTAAATTATTTTTAAAGTTGCTTAGAAAATTAGAAACTTATATAACATGATACTTCAAAATTCTAACGAGTCTAATGGCACTAAAATTAGAATTTTTAGATATAAGAAAGTAATTTTTTGAAAATTTGGTAGCAGGAAAAATAGCTTATTTAATCGATTTTCTTTATTTTTTGAGCTCCGATTTTTAGAGGCAAGTAGGGCATAATAAAAGTAGAATTATCTAATAAAAATGGCTATTAATTGGGTATGAAAAGAGAAGGAAAAATGGGAGAAAAATGCATTAAAATAAATGATTTTTTAAAAGGGGTATAAATAGATAAATTTTCTAAAAAAGTCAACAAAATCCCTCTCCTCTCTTCTCTACCAAAATTGATGGCATGCTCCCTCCCCGCTCGACCATTTTTGTTTCTTCTTCCACCTTTCTAAGCCATATTTGTCCACACTAAAATGATTTCATAAAACCTCTATACCCTCTAGGACTCTAAGGAAGTGAAAGTTGTGGGAAAAACTACTTGAAATTATAAGTTTTGCTATCTCGTGAATAGTAACCCACATTTGTTCAGGTAATAATTTTTTACTTCTATTATTTTTTCTAGATTTTAGGGGTACCCAAGAGACATTTTATGGTCTTAAATTGATTTTTGAAGCATCGATTTATTTATTACAAATTTTCAAAGTTTTGTTCGATTTATGTTAGGGTTTTCAGAACTGAACTGCGATAAAGGCAAAGCGAAGGCATGTACGTATAATTTAAATAGAATGTGTAAATGCAATTGAAATCCCTAAATTCCATAATGTGTTCATTATGTAATAAATGCCTAAAAGTGTGCTACGCCATTAATGTCATGTATTTAATATGTTGTATGGCTTATTATAAGTATGTCAATATTTTAAAATGATGAGAATGGTTTGGGATTAATTGGATGTGAGAAAAATGCTAAATGTGTCATAATAAGCTTAATATGTAGTAATTTGGGGTTTAAATAGCCTTATGTATTAAGTGTGCCTATCTAAGCCTAATTTAGGTTTAGTTTGTTTATTTGAAATATTTATGTGTGAATGAAAGAGAGAAATTGCCTTGGAATTGATAAATGCCCAAAGTGTGCTTAATTGGTCTAAAGAATTATAATATGGAAAAATGACTATATTGTGTATATGTGAGTACTTCCCATGTTTTTATGATTAACCTCTATGTTTGCATAATGTATAAGTTGAATGTGCAATATATAACCATTTTATGAGCATGGGCTAAATGGTTCAATGTGCCAAGTATGGTTATTTTGGCTTAAATTGTTTTAATATGTGCATAAATGGGCAATATATGTGTGTGTAATTGAAAATGGTAGATTGATACATGGCATGAGTAATAAGCATGTCAAGTGTAAAACTAAATAATAAAAGGGATAAATATGGCCAAATGGCCTAAATGGTCTTTGAGGCCCATAATTTTTCATTTTATGAGCACTATTTATATGCATGGAAAGGTTGTGAACTATTGTTATGTGGTATATATGTTGGCATGAGTCAACTAATGAACAATGAGTGTGTGTGGTGGCCTAGTGGCTGAAATTGCTACATGGGCATGAAGGCTTATAAATTTTGGTGCTTAAGCTCTAATTATGTGTGGATATGTCATTGAATATGGCTATGTAGCATGTTTAATGATGAACACTAATTATGTTTATGTGAGCTTGTATGGTTGAATGGTCTTGCATGAGTGCATAAGCATGATGACTCATAAATTGTGAATATTGAAAGGTATACATGTTACACTCATTATATTGATTTCAAATATGATAATTATCATGAAGAATTAAGGTTTATGACCAAAACATGTCCTAAACCCAAAATAAGCCTATAAGTGCTATGTAACACTAGTCTTGAATGAACATATGACCTTAAGTGAATATTTATATGAATTATACATGTTAAAAATCCATAAATGAGATGGAAATTGTGTTTTGTTGTGCATTTGGCACAAATATGGCATAATGGTATGTTAAAATGAAAATGAATGCTAAAAATGGCATTTTCTATAATATTAAGTGGTTCTAGCCATTCGATGGTTAAAATAAGTAAGTTAAAAGCTATGTAAGATTATTTAATGAGGTGAAACTAAACATAACTAATTTTAGCCCATGAGATGTAACAACCTAGGAATGGATAGGTTAATTAGTTAGCTAGGTGATATAGCAGCTGCTAGGGCATTTCCATGCCTAGATTGAGATCCAAGGGTTCAATTTTAGTCTTACATGTGGATTTGTGCTAAGATCTTTAGATTTATGTAAGTTCAGCCATTGAAAGGTCCCGTAGGACCACTACATAAGCACATGTGGGTACAGTCATTGAAAGGTCCCATAGGGGCCATTATATAACTTTTTGTAGTGCAACAACCGAAAGGTCCAAAATATTAGCCATTGCACAACTTATGATACTGTTATCCATAGGTTAAAGTTATTCAAACTTGGCTTAAGTAAAAAGGGGCAAACAACTAATTAATCTATAAAGTATGTCATGATATTTCTATGACTGTTAAGGGTATTTATGAATTGGGAATAACTCAAACTATTGATTGTAAATTGTTGTTTGCCATATATGAGTGTTATGGATATGATTATACATGATGCATGTTTTATTCATGAATATGCTTATCACTAAATATCAGTAAAATTGTGAATTATGTTATGCATGAAAATGGATTTCATATACATATGGTGTGATAATAATGCTATTAAGCATATGTTATTTCGATTATACTGCTAAGCATTAGCTTAGTGCATCATTTGTTTATAATGCATAGGTAAGAAGACTTTTTGATACTCAAAGCCTCGGAGCATTAAGATTTATTAAGAAAAGGATTTCTTTTAGTAAATTTTGTAAATGTAATATAGTTGTGATGTATAGGTTGCACTTAAATGTGTAATGTAAGGGGGTAGGTCTAAATGGTATCTAAATTGTAGCTTAATGTTCCTTTTTGGATTTCAAAGTGTGTAAACCTTTATAAACTAATAAATTGTGTGCTGTGCTATATGATATCTTTTTCTAAGGTTGAGATATCTTATGATTATTTTGTGTGTTGTTGGAGTGATTAGAAGATCATATAGAGTTGTGGAAGTGTGTGAATTGATTATAGAAGTTTATTTTTCACATGTAGATTACTATTCAAAATTTGGAATAGTGCTTGATATAGCTATTATGCTGCTAAAATTTTGACATGAGGATTCCCAGTTTTGAATATGTAACACTATTTGAAAAAGGTTTTTCTAAACTCATATTTTCA
>CANXYI010480863.1:0-10896 GCA_948208565.1 Hura crepitans
TATAAATCATTTCATTAATTCCCCACCTAGGCATGCTTTGGGTCCCTCGAACACCTATACCACCATATATACCTCAAATCCCTTTATACACCTTTCGGACAATTATTGCTAAGTAGTGTACATCTCTTCATTCACAAATAACCTTATCCCAGTTTGTTTGGCATACATACATGTCTTAAGTGATTGTTTATTATGTATTTATATAGACACATAGACCTGTACTCCATGCCATGTATCCCCTGTTATTTTATACTTGACAAAGTGACATAAGAATAATCTTGATCCAATGTATAGCATATACATAAAAATTCACCATTTAAATTCTATTCCATAGCCTAGCAACCCCTAAATAACTCATTCACACTATCATTTTTTTCAAGCCACCCTTACAAGTCATCTTACATTGATAATGCGGGCACATACCTATACATTCTACATCATGCACTACATGTTTCCATGCTTCCCTTAATATTTTAGCCCTTATGCCATGTACTGGCCCTTGCTGTCCCCTCCAGTTTATCACTTAAAATTTTAATTAAGAACATTTTCACCCTTTTTAAGCCCCTTGAAGTTTATTAGGTAGTATGCCCTACCTCGGGACTTATATAGGTGACTTTCAAAATTTGTGGTAGCCTGTCTCTCGAAGGAATTTTGCCATGATAATTTTCCAAAATACCAAAAAATTCTCAAATAACCTTGAAAAAATAAAATTCCTTCTTTGTTTGCCTTTTTACGGGTTTTAACCTTTAGGGTATAATATTTTCATGTCCATTTGGACTCATCTTAGGTTATTCTTGACTTCACTCAATCTAAGCCTATGGCCAAAAAATAATTTATTAGTTCTACTAAATTTTTAATTAAGATCATTTTCACTCTTTTTAAGCCCCTTAAAGTTTATTGGGCAGTATGCCCTACCTCAAGATTCAAGCAGGTGACCTATCAATTTAGGTGCACTTTTTTGGTCTCGAGATACTATTCTTGGAGCCTCGGTGTACGGGTGTTATAGCTCCTCTTATCAACTAGAGTCTCAGTAGGAATAACAACCCTACCCTGCTCAACCAACTCATTAGAAAGGATGAATGCACTCAAGCAAGACTTAGTTGGATCCTCGAGAGTAAGCTTAGAATGGTAGCTCTTATGTCACTCTAATAGTCTCTCCTAAAAAATACCAACACCTGAAAAAAGGACCCGCTAAGAGATACATTTACTGCATAATGAAGAAAAGCCCTTATAGTAGGACTTTGTTTAGATGTATCCATACACACAAGCACCAGCCAACTTGTGTTCATAAAAGCAAAAATAAAGGTCAAGCATAAACAAGAGCAAGAGAAGATAAAAGAAAATGATAACATAAAAATAGGAAGTAGTGGGAAATTACCATATCATCTTTCAAGTCATTAAAAAAGGACTAGTAGGAATGTACTTCATGCTTTCTACTAGTCAAAGAAGAGTTCCATCTTAATAGTTTAAGGGAATTCATTATCTAAAATAATGGCTAAAGTAAGATGAGGAACAATGCCCATCTCATAGGCCAAACATTTTAAAAAAAAGTGGTAAAGTATAAGAAAAGAAGGAAGATAAAAGAAAAGAGGGAATAGAAAGGAACTCATACCTCGATGACCATGATAAAGCCCTTTATGTCTTTAACACGCTTTTAAAGCTCTTATCAAGACCTATGTATAGCATGCTTAAAGTTGGAGACCCTAAATGCCAACTAGATATAGCATTTAAATCCTTAAGAGTTAGAAAGAAAGGACTCTTAATGGTACTCTCAATATTTGCAAATAAGGTACACCTAAAAAACACTAAGAGGAGCCTTTTAGCAATTTAGTCATCCTTTACATCTGTAAAAGGATCCTTTAGAGAAGCTTTGGACTAAAGATCAATAATAAAAGAATAGCATATGCCTCTGCCACCCTTTATCTTTAGACTTAGCCTAAGGAAAGTATAAATAAAATCCAACTAGTTAGTAGGATAAGATAAGCAATCATCAAAGGGAATCCTTTGACCACTACAAGGAATACCAGTGATTGTAGCAAAGTCTATTGGACTGATAGTATCCTTTCCATAGGGCAAGTGAAAGGTATGGGTAGTGTCAAACAATCTCATAGCCAAAGCTCTACATACACAGATGTTCCTTATCTTGATGGTTTGAGGAAGAGAAGAAACAAAAGAGGCAAAGACAATAGAATTGATCCTATCTTTCACTAATTGAGGAAGGAAATGACACTTAAAAGATTACTAGCCTTTATATAGTTAACAATACCCTACAAAAGAGAAAAAATAATGTCAAAATATAAAAACAAGAAGGACTTTACTAATTACAAAGTACAATCCCATAACTGTACCTACAGCTGTATGACTATAGCATACAATCGTGCGATAATAGTGAATAGCAATACAAATCACATATGACTCAATAACCATCATGTGATGGTAACATATAATTGTGTGACTATACTATGGAAATGCAATATTGATGTGACCATATGCATTCTTTTGGTTCGTATTTGAAATTTAAGGCCTAATATGAATCTAATTGATATAGGTTCTCAAAAACATGATCAATCTTAGTAGTTCTAACTTATGATTTCATATTATTCTAAAAATGAAGCAAAAAGAAGATGGATTGAAGTTTAATTGGCTTATACATTTTATGGTCAAAGAAGATGGATGAGATGGCAAATCCCACAATATGATGACACTATCCTCGAAAACATGAGTCTTTTTAGAAAGCTTTGCCCTAACTAAAGGGTCCTAAGAGCCAAAACTAGGGTGATTAGCTATTCTTGCCATTTGTAGAGAATGAAAGAAAAATAACAAAAGCTTGAAGAGGAATTTAAGAAAATGAGAAAGTAATGGGGAAATGAGAATTTCACTCCTTTATATAGTCCAAAATCAGAAAATGACAAAAGTTGAAACTTAGACCCAAAATAGAATCAAAAGCAATATTGTACCAACGGAATAAAAAAACCTAGCTTTTATAAAAAGAACCATACAAAGGAGATAAAAAGCCTAAAATACCCTTGAGCACAAGAAGAAGTGTAGAAGAATCCAAAGACAATCATAAAAATATAAAAATAGTCATAGTCACAGTCTAAAGCATAGGAAAAATTGTCAATATCTTAGACACAGTTTGAGGCATATGATAAATCACCAATATCTCAGACACAATCAAAGGCATAAGACAAATTTCCAACATCTCAATCACAATATGAGATGGAGGACAAACCATCAACACAGTCTGAGGCATAGGATAAATCACTAATATCTTAGTCACAGTTTGAGAAGGAGGAAAAATCGTTAACATAGTCTAAGATAGAGGATAAACTATTAATATAGTCTGAGATAGAGGACAAATTATCAACAAATCTAAAACAGAGGATAAACTATTAACATAGTCTAAGGCACAGTAAAAAGCATCAAAACCCCATGTAAAAATACAAGTAAATATCTTTAACTTTATCTCATACATGCATTGTATCGAGAACCTTTACTAAAATCTACATCACACTTGCATTTGTTGAAAATTTCACTAAAGGAGGGGCAACTATAAGCATTAACTTCTAAGTCCCAAAGAGATCAATGGTGATAACCAAAGTCATAGATCAAGCAAACGTATATTGATATAAAAGGAATATTAGAAGAAGGGAAAACCATAGTCTAAGGTAAAATAGGCATTAAAATCCCTAGGGAGAAAAGAGAGAAGACAAAAAAGACTTAGGAGCAATCTAAAAAAAAAAGAGAAAAATGAAAAAGCAAAAGAGTACATCAAGCTTTAAAAGAAGCAACCAAAATCACAAATCCTGAAAGGAACCATTACACGACAATACTTGCAGTTGTGCGACTCTTTCAAATAGTTGCATGACTATATCCCTAGAAATTCAATAAAAATTATGGAATTTTATTCTAAACCAAACTCTTAATCTCTAAAAGCCTAGAATTCAAGTAAAACTAAACTAATAACATCTTGATCAACTTGAAATAGTAGAAAGTAGATGAAAAAAGTGAATGAAACTCCTTAGGATCAACACTTATAAATACCCTCCAAACTAACACTTAAAACAACTCATAAAAAAATCATCAATAAAGCATATAATTTGAGAATTAGCTTAAATCGAGTGCTTTCTTGAAATCCTTAAGAGCTCTAATAAGTTCTTCAGTAGTAAACAATATTTTTCATTGATTCAAAATATTGTGAATCTTTAAGAAATGTTATTCCACCAGAAAAGAGAGTTAACCTACTAACTTGTTATTCTTTTTGTCAATAATCCATTCATGACCTTGAAGCTTTATTTTTTATAAGTTTTGAGGGCCTAAACGTGTCTAATTTATCAATAAAATCATACTTTAATCATGTATATAATTTTAAATGCATGAAAATTATCTTATAAAAATATCATCATGTTTTGTTTATTTAAAATAAATTCATATTCATTTTTTTCTCATATAGATTAGCAAGTTAAAAGTAGTTTAAATCATGTTTCGAAATCATGAACATGTTTTTCAAATCATATATGAATAGTGGCATTATTATAGGAAAATTATATTATATATCAAAGTAGTTATATCTATTAAATTTCCATAGTATGTTTTATTAGGAATTTATTATTTATTTTACCATAATTATATTGTTCACATGCTTGAAGTGAATTTATATCTTAAGAATTGCATTTTGTATTAGAGATCATAGTTTCATTTGTTAATATGGAGAACACATACTGATCATTAGACGTAATCATTATTAAGTCTCAATCACAAATCTAGTTCATTGAAGATCAATCAGCTTTGTCCCTATCTTGTACTAAAATACTTACACCAAGTTCATTGGTTCTCAATTTGCATCGAGTTATAACTCCTGACAATGTCACTAGTGTTTATTTTGCACAAGTCATGCACAATGAAAAATTAAAATTTCTATTTGAAATGAAGCAATGATAATAGGGATCTGAATAAAATAAAATGTTAGACAATAAAAAAATTAAGTAGCATAGAAATTTTATTATTATTTATTGATTAGTGATTCCATATCCTCAGCTCACCTCACTAGGTTGTAGCAAACCATAGTGATCCTTATTTAGAACACCTCTAAGTATCCAAACAAGAATTATAGTGAAGAAAAATTGAATATCCAGGTGCTAGTAAGATAATCAGAAGGGAGAAGAAGAAAAATCCAAAAATTCAAATAATAGTATGTGAATTTTTTTATCTATTTAGGGGCTCCTTGTGTTGGCTAATTTTATGTACACTATTTCTACTAAAATAACCCATTTATGTCAAATTTCAACCCTTAAAATTTGACTTAAATCTCATTCAAGGAGGCCCACAAATTGGGCCTATTTTTTTCAATTACGCATAGAGCAATAAGAGGGTCTATACATGTAGAACATTAAGGACCTTTTTAGGCTTCCTTCAGAGTCTCTTTTAGACCTCAATTTAAATTATCCATAAGTATAATTTATGGTTCTTTTAACCTTCAAATGGTTCATTTAAAATTAGATTAAAATACACCTTTAATTGGACCTCTGAGGCCCAAGTTATTTTTAACATTAAACTAGCTCAATTGGGCTCCAAGCCCAATTTCTCTTTTTCTTCTTTATTTCTTCTCCTTTCAATGATATCTCATATCATTGAAATATAAAAAATTTTGATAATCATTTCAATTCTTTAAGTGTGTGACCTTATGGCTTTACAAAATACATTAGCAGTATATAGTGAATTAGAGTTTTAGTCCAATTAAGACTCTTATAGCTTAATCTCATTGATACCATAATTAATTCCTAGTTAGTAATTTACTTATGTACAAGTCTTAAGAGGTGTCTAGCTACATCTCAAGAATACCCAAGTTTTGAAAAGTCAAGTGGTTTGACTTAACTCTTCCATATATAATTATCGTGTAATTACCCTTTTTCCCATAGTTTATCTCGTTTAGGTTTGAGTATAGACTTGTGTCAACTTAATATTTCATTAAGTACATCTAATCAACCCCTAAACATGTCAATTCTAATATTTACATCTTCATTTTCAAAATGCCTTTGTTAATCTCATTCCCACTTGCATTTCACTCTAATATGAGATTCTCTGAATAAAGATATATTAGACTTGGGAGATAAACTGCCCATTATAGTCTAGGGTGGTGAATCCACTATTAATCACTTAACTACCTTTAAGTATCTTAGACTATACCTAACCTCCTTGCTATGTATACATCATTATGAAGTAAAAGCACCAGAATTAAAGCATACTTTATAGTAAAGATAACCTTAGTAATCTTAAGGTAGCAGATATTTACACCTACTAATATGATGAGATGACTTCACTAACATAGATTATGTATCCATGTGATGATCTCATTTTTAGGTCTTCAATAAACTTGTTTCTCAAACAAGCATCCACATGTTAACTCTAAGAATTACCATGCTTGTAGCTTGTAAGAACTACTATTTGACTAAGTCAAATAGTAAAACATGCGCTAGTCTATCTGCATTGAAAATATCTCATCTTGTTAATACTATGACTATGGTTAGTTTTAGTATTTCACATTTGCATTCTATAGGAATCTCACATCATAAACTCTTCATAGTTTCCTCCATACTGTGAAATGAACCAAAGGACTTTATTACAAAGTTTAGGATCCATGTCAAATGAATGAATTAATCATAAGCACTTATGTAACAAAAAATGCCTTTTATTATAAACAAATGTTTAAATGTATTGAAATATCCCTAATACACATGTGCTCTAGGGCATACAACTAACAATCTCCCACTTGCACTAGTGCCAATCACCAATGTATCTAGTACTTATATTATTTACATAGAGATTGAACTTGTTTTGACTCAACGCCTTAGTGAAAGGATCAATAGTGTATTTATATATGAGGACTCTCTCAATCTTTACATCATGCCAACCAATTATCTATTAGATTAGATAGTAGTACTTGAGAACATGCTTGGATCATTAATGAGATCGTGGTTCCTTTGCATATGCAATGGCACCATTGTTGTCATAATATAGAGATACTAAGTCAATAATAGAAAAGACCACTCCTAGTATAGTAATGAACTTTTTGATCCATACTACTTCCTTAGCTGTATCATAAGCTTAAATTTACTTTACTTTGATTGTTGAGTCTACAGTTGTATCTTATTTGTAACTCTTCCAACTAACTACATCTCCCAAAAGTAAGAATGCATAAATTTATTGAGATTTGCAATCGTCTTTATTAAACTAGAAATTGACATCAGTCTACCCACTAACTCACAAATGCCCTTTTCTACATACCAAGAATACATCCTTACTCCATCTCAAGTACTTTAGGATATTCTTGATAGCCACCTAATGTTCCTTCCCATAATCAGAGTAGAAATTACGCTTAACACTCAGGGTAAATGCTACATCAGGTTAAGTACATAATATAACATAAATGATGGATCCTATAGTTGATTCATATGGGATCTCACTCATGTGTTCCCTTTCCTCTTATGTCTATGGACACATAGACTTAGAAAGGAATTTCCTATGAAGTAGAGGAATGAACCCTCTTTTTAAGAGATCCATGCTAACCCTCTTTAGCATCTTGTCTATGTATTTATATTATGAAAAACTTATCAACCTTTTAAATTTATCTCTGTAGATCCTTATCCCTAATTTATAGGTTACTTCACTAAGGTTTTTCATAGAAAACTTCCTCGATATCCAACACTTGACTCATTGAAGGGTTGAGATATCATTTCCCTTAAGCAATATGTCATTAAAATATAGCACTAGGAAAACAATTGCACTCCCACTTGCCTTCTTATAAACATATGGCTTATCTAGATTTTGTGAGAAACCAAACTCTTTGATTGTCTCATTAAATTAAATGTTCCAGCTCCTTAATACTTGCTTAAATCAATAAATAGATCTTTAAAGCTTACATAGCTTGCTGCTATTAGTGGATATGAAACCCTTAGGCTATGTCATATACACCTCCTCTGACAAATTTCCATTAAGGAAAGCCATCTTCACATCCATTTGCCAAATCTCATAGTCATAATAAGTGATATTAGTTGGCAAAATCCTAATGGATTTAAGAATAGCTACCATTGAATAGATTTCATCAAAGTTAACTCCTTGCCTTTAATGATAGCCTATTGCTACCAATCTTGCTTTATAGGTAAATACCTTATCCTTAATGTCTATCTTCTTCTTGAAGATCTATTTACACTGAATCTATTTTATCCCTTTAGGTGCATCAACTAAAGTTCATACTTGATTATCATACATGGAATCCATTTTGGATTGCATGGCCTTTAGCATAATTTTGGTTTTAAACACTTTAAAACCTTCTCATAGCTTATAGGCTTATCTTCTTCTACTATAGTTATATCACTATGCTCATCTACGAAAAATCTATGTCTCTTAGGCTCAGTACAAACTTTAGTATGATGTCTAGGAGTTTGAGTTATAATAGGCTCTACTGTTACATTATCATCTTATGTAATAGGCTCATGATTAGTTAGTTGATTTGCCTTTATTTATGGGTTTCGAACTTTATGGAGTTTGATTTTAATTCCATTATCTTCTTTTAAGTGAAACTCTTACTTTAGGAAGATAGCATTATTTGAAATAAGCACCTCTTATTCTATAGTGTCATAGAAATAGTATCCAAGAGACTCCTTTGGATACCTCATAAATAAGCACTTATCAGATTTAACATTAAGCTTATATGACATAATTCTTCTCACATAAGTAGGGCAACCCTATACTTTTAAGTGTGAAAGAATTAGTTTCTCATTGTACCATATCTCATAAGGTATAACATTAATTGACTTTGACCAAACACTATTTGGAATGCAAAAAATAGTTTCCAGTGTATGACACCAAAATGACTTAGGTAAAGTTGCAAAGCCTATCATAGATCGAACCATGTATAATATGATTTGATTTCTCTTTTCAAATACACTGTTATGTTATAGTGTATATGGATGAGTCCATTGAGATAATATCCCATTATCTCTTAGATACCTTTAAAATGCTTGACTTAAGTATTCTCCACCTCAATCTGATCGAACTATTTTAATACTTCTTTCAAGCTATTTCTCAACTTCAATTTTGAATTCTTTGAACTTTCTAAAGGCTTCAGATTTGTACTTCATCATCAAGTACACATATTCATATCATGAATAATCATTGATAAAGGTAATGAAGTAAAGAAACCCACCTCTTGCATGTGTAGTTATTGGGCCACATAAATCTAAATGTATTAGGTTCAAAAGACCACTAACACTTTCACCTTTTCCACTAAAATATGTCTTTGTCATCTTAACCAATAAACAAAATTCACATGTTTTAATTGATTCATAATCCAATAAGCCTATGTAACTAGACTTGTGCAACTTTGTCATGTGTTTCTTGTTAATATGGCCAAGTCCACAATGTCATAAGAAAGATAGTTTCAAGCTATTAATCTTAAGTCTTTTGGTATTAATATTATAGATCTCTTTTTGATTATCAAGAATATGAATTCCACTAATATTTGAAGCAGAAAAATATAAAACATTATTATTATAAATTAAGCAATCTTTGCTTTTATTAATAGAAATATCAAAATCTTGTTTAGTAAGATAAGTTAAAGAAATAATACTCTTGTTAAAAGAAGGAACTTAATAGCAATTATTAAGTTCTAATAATAATCCTGAAGGTAAATCTAAGTAATATGTTCCTACAGCTAATACGGCAACTCTTGCTCCATTAACGATGCATAGGTCCACATCACTATTGGTTTTTATCCATCACATAGTAGAAAAATTAAAAATTTGAGAGAAATGAATAATGACAATGGACCCAGATAATTTAAAATTTATCATAAATATTAAATCTAATAGCATTTCATGATTTACCGTAAAGAATGATGGTAGATTCCTTCCATGAGCTATTCTCACCAGGTTGTTACAAAATAGAGTGATATTTTTCTAAGAAAACCTCTAAGGTAATCCACATAAGAAGTTTTTAGAAGAGAGCAACTTGTAATTCTGAGTGCTAGTAGGAATTACAAGTGGATCAAGGAAAACTAAGAAAATTATGTGCCTTCAATTGTTGTATGTAGTAATTCTCTAAAAGTGTGTATCTCTATGGTGGCTACTTTATAAGGTTTATTTACACTTTAGATAAATGACTTTTAGGTTAGATTTTAACACTAAAAATTTTCCCTAAGTCGGACTAGAATGGACCTACCAATTGCGTACCTTTTTATCCTATGCACATAAGCCTTTTAATGGGCTTATATGCAATCTGCTTCAGCGCCACTTTCATTAATACTATGTGGCACTCCTAAGACCCATTTTGGATTAAGAATTACTCTAATTTAAAGTCTTTTAAAACTTTTAAAATCTTATAAAAAAATAGATGCAAGAATAATTAAAATTTGGACTCAATAAGGCCCAAATCTAAAAACCTTAATTTTCAAAAAACCCTAATTTTTTGGACTTCTCATTTATAAGTAGGCCCCGAGCCCATTTGCTTATTTATTCATCTTAATTCATCATTCAATGATATCTTATACCATTAGAACATTTAAGTTGATTAATTCTTTCTCAAACTTCTTTTAAGTGTGTGACCCTATAGGTTTCTAGAATAGCTTGGCAGTACATAGTGAATTAAACCCCTAGTCTGACTAGAACTGTATAGATTCAACCTTACTGAATCAATATCAATTGACTAACTAATATATCACTTGTATACAAGTCAAGAGAGGCATTTAGCCATCTATCATGACTACTTAAGTGCTGAAAATTAAAGCGGTTTGACTTAACCCTTCCATATACAATTATAGTGCAATATATTCATTTCACCATATTTTACATCATCCAAATTTGAGTATGGACTTGTGTCAACTCACAGCTTAACTAAGTA
>CANXYI010480870.1:0-10396 GCA_948208565.1 Hura crepitans
AATTATTAAACCCTAAAATAAAACACTTACTTGAAAAGTGGTCACTATTCACTTAAGACCAAACATTCCAAAATTCACCAAATGTAAGTCATCTTGCAAATTAACATTTCAATAAGCATATTTATGTGTTAAAATGATGATTTGGTGTGTGAATCAAGGGTTAAAGAGAAGAAAAGAGCTAAAGTTGAGCCTAAAAGCTCTTTTTAATCACCAATGTGGTGGTGAGGTGAAAGAAAAAGAATAGTTGGCCACTATTCCTCTCTCAATTGGCCAAAATCTTAACTTTTATAGGGCTTTTGATCAAGGGCCAATATTTTTCTAGACACGTCTAAGGTCCTAAAATTATTAAGCCCATATTTATTATATTTTAAGGCTTAATTGCTTCTTCAATTTAATTCTCCTAGTCCATAAACTAGTTAATATCTATCATAATCCCAAATAATTACATTACTTGATGGTCTCGAACAAATCGGGAACAAAAACCTTAAAATCTGATTCATAACTAACTATTTTGCCTCGTTTTATTTTTATAAAATTCCCATGACTTTTAAAATTTCCAATTCTAATTCCATTGGATCCCTTGGAATATTTGAATATCAAGTTGCGACATTTAGGGTTAATTTGAGCAAAAATATTATATTTTTGGTTCAGCTCAAAACTAGGTTATTATTCATTTTACATTGCTATAAAAACTTCATTAGTAATTTTAACCATCTTAATAACTTCATTTTCATTTCAAATTTTGCCTATAATTATTTTATAAATAATATTCCATCTAATTAGATTAGCTTGAATCTTGAAAAATATTATTCACATCTCGAAAAGTACTATTTATAAGCCTAGGATTTTTTGGGTGTTACATGAATAATGGCAAGTCATGGTCTAGTTTGAACAACAAAAGGAAGGGTCTAAGTTAGAAATGTCATTTCTTTTACTTTGTCTTAGTTGTTTTATTTTAATTATTATACTTGTCTATAAATCCTAGAATATATCATTATGACTAGTTAAAATCAAGTTAGTTAATAGTAAAATTAACAACTATTTATTATATACTATGAACCCTAGAATACATCAATATGAGGATATTAAAAGAATTCATTATTTTAGGATTAACCGTTAGAAATAATTAATGTTGTATTTGTATAATTATAATTGGGAATTAAAATTTTGATATTATTGTTTTGTACCAAATCCTGAACTAAAATATGTATTTGATATTGTTTTGCACTATGGGGTACCTTAAAGTAGAATGATTATATTAGTGAGGAAATAATAGAGGCTTTTTTTTTTATTTTCAATGGAATATGATGTCTTTGGTAGTGATTAGCAAGAAAGATAAATTACTAATTGTAAGGGAAAACATACATTTCTTATGGCAAGTACCTGGAAAGGATTTTAAGAATGGGTTAAAGCTTTTAATGAATGATGCTTGTGTGTGATATGTGTATTTATACATATGATAAGAATGGTGGGGTTCTAGTTAAAGAGATTGTTAGAGTTTAAATAGAGGTTGACAATAGGTTAATATTAAAGAGAATGTTAGAGTTGATGTTCTTGTAAAAGAGAATGTTAGGTATAAAGTTCTTCTTGATGTGAAATTTTAGGGATAAAACTCCTATAGATAAGAATTTTAGGCTGGAGGTAGATGACAATAAGGTTGTTACTTTGTGACACCCTCTATCGGATTCTCGAAGGAATTTAACAAGTGGTGCACTTTTCACTTAGTCACCTATCCTGAAATTTCCTCAGGGTTCATTCATTTAACTTTTATATATTTTCCATTTAAAGTTCAGATATTGCCTAATTAATGAATCTAACATTGAGGTACACTTTTTAAGGTGAACAGTCTTATGAAACTCTTTAGCAGGCCATTTTTGTTTTTATAAAAATTTAGACAGCACAACAGCTACCCGAAGGACTTCTAAAAATTTTTCACTTGTAAAAACACTTATAATATTCTTATATTCAAATCTATCACCTCCTAGTCCCTTCTGGTCCTCTCAGTATCATCATATTAACACAAATAATCAATCAATCTCATAGGGCCTCAGGCCCATAATCATCACACAACATAATAATTAACTGCTTAGAAAATTAACAGCCTGATTATGTACAATCCATTTCTTTTACTTATAAGTATAGACTATAGTAGCTTCTAAACAGGTTGGACACATAACCTATATAATTTACAAGAGTGCCAATTATGTACATATTCTACACAAAATAACTTTCAAGGCCTCTGGCTGTTACGTTGTATGCATCTCGAGGCTTGACTATTACACCTGATAATCAGCGCACTAAAACACTAGTATGTTGAGTATAAACTTAGTAGTTAATTTAAAACATATAAGACATGCCACATGCAAGGAATGATGTGATAATAAAAGAAATAATGCCATTATGCTAAATCAAGTAAATTATATGATTCCGATAATCTGTCATATGTTACATAATTACCATATTGCCATTGTAAGTTCTTCTTGAAATACCATTATCTTGTTTATCATAACTCATTTATTTCATTTATTTAGTTACATTTAAATTAAATTTAATAGGCCCAACTACATAGAATAAAGGCTTGGATAGCAAAGAATTGGATTTTGACAGAGCTACATTGGTTCATATTATAGAACAATACAAGTTGCTTTATACGTATAGAGCATATTTGTTAAAAACTAACCTTTGTGTGAAGTTTAGGTGGGAAAGTGAGAAGTGGAAAGGAAATAATGTATGCTTTGGTCCTTTAGTTAGTGCATATAGATTTAGGTAAGGATAAATATGGATTGCAACTATTTTCTATAATTAGTATTGACCTAAATGATTAGATATTCCTTTTGGCATAAGTTGTTATTAAGAAAGAGAACACAACTAATTAGAGATAGTTTATAGAATATTTGAAATATGCCCTTAACATTAATGATTTCAACTATTGGACTTTCATCAGTGACATATAAAAGGTCTATTTTTTTTGTTAGTTATATGACACCCCTCACCTGATCCACTCATCGGATATGAATAAAGGGCGACTTTTTAAAACCCATATAACTTAAAACCTCTCTTTTCACTTAGTTATCATAAAAATCTTAAACTTATCTTAACAAAAATGACTTTGATGGTTATAGTATTAGGGGTCATGGTGTTGGAAATCTGACAACATAACGGTTATTTGGTGACACTAGCCCAAATAGTAACATGCAAGAAAAAAAACTTTTATATCTCATGCATCTCAATACTATATCTAACTATGTTCTCCATATGATCTCATACAAACAACATCCACCTCAAACTTAAAGGCATGCATAAAGATCAACAAACATAACACATATATAAATATATACAACCATATAAACTTCTTTTAAAGAGTTATAAAGTTAGCTTAAAAAACATGTTTAGGCCTATAACCCTTATTACATACATATGAGTGCTTATCATTCTACATCACATAATATATACAAGACAATACTAAAAGGGATCTTCTCTTGATCTTTAACACTACTAAGATGAGGATTTAACTTTTATCTACTCTTTAACCTATGCATCGCAAAAACAAATGATGCATTAAGCTTTGGACCTTAGCGATTTGTCTAATAATATATGCCATATGCACTCTCACATAAATCACAAACATAATAAAATTTTAACATATTCATGCCATTCTAGCATAAGAGTTTAAACACTTAATTAACTAGCATCACACATTAAAAATCATGCCATATAATTACATGTATAATGAATAAATTAAACTTATAGTTAGTTTCAAGCTTTTAGCCATTATTTATTAATTTAAACCATTAGCTTTGCCCATGAATAGTAGACAAGATCCAAAAACTAGATAATGGCATATCAAGCCATAGAGCCCATATGACAACTATACCTGTATGATATATTTAGGCTTAAAGGCTATAAAGAGGCATCGAAGTACTCTAGCAGCTATTAAAACCCTAGTTGATCGACCAACCTATCTAGACTAGGTTGTTTAACTCATATGGGCCATTACCATTCTTTATTTAGGTTCCACATGTTTAACATCATTTTTGTACATTTTACGCATTATTTGGCTAACAAATGACCAAAAAGTAACTATCACCTTTTAACTCATGTTTTGGTCATATGTTTTTAGCATTATTTCATACTACATTCTATCATATATGCAACAAACATTGTCAAGCATAAGTTTTAGGCTAATAGGCTGTACATCATTAAGAATCAAGAGGTCACATCTCAAGTAAGCCATTCGACCATAACATACATACAACATGTTATAAGCATATCTCATAACATACTTTCCATATTCAACACTTATCTACATTTACCTTTAGTTTCATTACTCAAGTATCATACATAATCATGTACTTACACAACCTATTATACATATGTTATTTTCTTGTAATTTATAAGGTTACCATACACAATTATCTTTTTTATGCCATGCCATGTGTTTTGGCCACTATGCAAATTCATAACAATATTACTGTTCATGCCTTATACCATTTATAACCTAATATCATGATTATACATACACACAACATACATGTCATACCATTTCACTCAATATAAGTAAAAAATGAAGCTAAACATCATTCAACCACTTACACTTACTCACACACATGAATTTTAGCCAAAACCTTATTCATACACTCATCACATTTTAATTCTTTAATTGACACCTTTAACCCATGTAATTAACACCATTTAACTGCCAATTAATCATATATTCCATTTCTTGTTAATATACATACACATAATACATTTAATACACTAACATACACACTTTAATCATGCAAATTCACTTATCAAGGCATTTTATTATTAGATGCATATACAAATGGTGCTAGAGACACTATTAAGCCTCTTCAAGCTTTATTTTTGCCTTTCCCTTTGCTTTTTTCACCTTTCTCTACAAACATACAACATATAAACCCTTAAAAATAAAAAAAAATCCATAGGCTTCCAAACATCAAATTAACCTTAAATAACTCTTCTAGGGTCCTAAAAAAAATACAAAACCTCAAGAAAAACCACTCACCCCAAACCTTAGTTGCTATTCACACTAACTCAATTCTTCCCATTTTTTTAAAAAATTGCTTCCTTAATTTTGCTTTGATCACCATAGAAATGCTTAAGAAACTTCAATTGGTAGAGGTGTTTAATTGAAGTGTTTTATAAAAGGAAAAAGTAATGGTGAAGGAGAGAGGAGCAATGCCAACAAATTTAGAGGGCTTTAGGAGGAAGAAAACTACTCATTTTTAACAAAAAATTAGCCAATTTGACCCTTTTTATACTCCTCTAATCCAAAGGCCAAGATTTGATTCACTTAAAATATAATAGCTCTTAAAATCCTAACCCTATTTTTGTTCTTTTAAAAATTATTCCTTCCATTTAAAATCTTAATTAACATATCTTAGTATCCTATAAAACCACTTAAAATAAGGTTTAAAAGGCCTAAACAAACCGTATGCAAAAATCAAGAAAAATCAAATTAAATTGATACTTTAATCTTTGCTTGATTTTAGAAAATACTTTTTGATATTTAAAAATTTGAATTCCAATCCCAATGGACTATTTAGAATATCTGAGTATTGGGTTGTGACATTTTCGATTTAATTTGAGCAAAACACAATATTTTATAACATAGCTTTAACTAGGTTACTATTTATAGAATATTGCTATAAAAACTTTACTTTTGTTTTTAACCATATTAATGACTTTATTTTCACTTTAAATTTGCTCGTAATTATGTTATAAATAATATTTCAATTCAGTCACATTAGTGTAACCCAAGTCTCAGAAAATACTATTCATGTCTCAAGAAGTACTATTCATAACCCTAGGATTCTTAGGTGTTACAAGTTATGTTTTTATAATTTATGCTTTCATGCATAAATCATGTAAAGCTATTTTCTTGTTATATAGTGACTGGTGAATACAATTGCATAACTTTTTCTTAAAGCAAAACACATAATGTGAGTTTATTATTTTTATTCTAATTTAAAAAAAAAATATTCAAGGAAAAAGACATGAAAGACGTGGGGAATATGGCAAGAGCACCTTCACTAAGAAGCTTGATTTTTATTTGAAAGCAATAGAGAGTAAATTAGTTGAAGAAGTAGAATGGGTGAGGCATAGGCCACTATAACACTGGTGTAGGGCTTATTGCTTTATTGTGCCTAAGTGTGATATTCTATATAACAACAATTATGAGTGTTTTAACAAGTATATCCTAGATTTAAGAGAAAAACCAATTTTTACAATGCCTGAGATCATCAGAATCAAGCTCATAATAAGATTATGAAAGAAGAAAATTGCAATGGAGAAAAAAAGGCCTCATTTGCCCTAAGATTCAAAAGAACCTTTATAAGATGAAAAAGAGCTTAATTATGTGGGAACCAAAATATTTAGGAGGTTTTAGAGTTTAAGTACATGGATATGGGACATAGTATGTGGTTAATTTAGTTAGCAAGTAAGTACATGGATATGGGACATAATATGTGGTTAATTTAGTTAGCATGACCCATTATTGCAAGAGAAGGGATTTAATAAAAACTCCACATATTCATACTATCACTAGAATTTTTGAAAATAACAAGCAACTTGAACAATATCTACATCCATGTTATTACAAAAATACATACTTGAAGGTGTATTATTATGTAATTTAACCAATTGGTGAAAAGGAGAAATGGCCAATAGTTAAGGAAGTGACACCAATTACCCCACCACCAATAAAATAAAGGAAGAAGGGGTGCAAAAAAATAACAAGGAGGAAAACACAGTAAGCAAAAGAAATGGCTGCTACTATAGCTAAGGGGAGAGTGAGAAAAAAAGGAAGAACTAAGATTAGATGCAATATGTGTGGTTAGCTAGGCCATAAAGCTATAAAACATGGGTATAAAGAATAATAAGTTGTTTTGAGTATCTTATCTAGATTTTTTGATTTATACATTTCCCTTTTTAGTGTTAGAATATAAATAGTATGAATTAATATATGCAGAGGACTAATGGTTTTTCTTCCTTTCAATAACTAGTTACACCTATACCAAGACCTTAGTAACCAAGCACCTATCTTGTTAAGGTCTAGATAGCTGGAGATGTGATAACCAAAGTTCTCAACATTATAACACTTTCTATTTTACTCATTTCATATCCTAAATTTGCATGGTTTGAGCCAAAAAACATATCATAGAGAGAATTGTTCTAGGCTTTTTAGACTAACAAGTCAAGATTATGAGTTTAATTTAACTACAACAAGTTTTTAGATGTCCAAGTATTTGTATACTAAAATATGTTGATGGAGCCTAAATATTTTGTGAATATTATTTTGTTTTGGCTTAGATGCAAGATATTTAGGATGGATTTTAGACATGGAATTGTGTCATAGGATTTATTGATGTATTTTGAGTGTTTCTAAATGAATCCTCTGATTTAAAATGGTTTAGTAATAAAGCACATTTACTGATACTAATTATAATATTCAACATTTTAATGCTAGCATATACTTTTTACATTTATTTCAAATGTAATATAATAATAAACATAAATTTATACTATTTTTAATTATACGATCTAACATATCATATATATAAAATTCTAAAATACATTAATATCCTTATTAAAGAGATAAATTAATTTTTTCTCTTACTTGCATGCTTCTTTTATGCATTAAAGCTATCTTTTAATCCTTCATGTACCATCACTTACAAAAGCTAAACATAATGCCCCATAAAAACATGAAAATAACATAAAAAATAAAATATTTAATTATTTTGGTGATAATGAAAATAATAAAAATATTTGGATCAAAACAAAAATAATATTTTAAAATAACTAAATATTGGAAGTTTTGTACAAATATGGTAAAAATTGAGTAAAAGTAGGGCCATCCAAAAAAAATCAAAAGATTAAAAAGTTGGAAAACCAAACTGTTTCCAAATCAAAAATAGGTTAGCTAAAACATAAAGTTTAGGTTAAAGTTTTTACTTCTTATTTTTTTTGTTCTAGTTATGATTTAAGTTTTAGTGAGATGGTTAACTGGTGAATTTTGATTAATCGGTATAAACTTATATTTTTATTTATTTATATTTTTAATACATATTTAATTACATTTTTGATATTATTTATATAGATGCTCCAAACCTATTTAAAATTTATTTTTTTCATAAATTTATTTTCTACCATAATCTTTTAACATTAATGATTAAGAAGATATTGATTTTTTGTGATTAGATAGTTAAGATATTTTCACACATTTATTTTATATGAATATGGTAACGAGTGCTTTAAAATTATTTTTAGAGATTATATTTTGTTTGCTTGATTTTTTTGTTACATCTAAAGGTCCATTAGGGCTGACCCCCGCTATCCACTTATCTTGCGATATTTGGGATGTCTATTAGGGCTGATCCTTGCTATCTTGATTTTAGGGAGTCCATGAGGACTATTTCTACCATGATAGTATTGGGAGGTTCCTGTGAATTGATCCATGCTATTGGATGAGTTATGGTAGGTGTAGTTACAGAGGTCTATAATTTTGGCTATTGCACACGTTTAAATGCCAATATCCTATGTTGGAGTGTATCTACCAAATATGGGTTGAGTATAGAAATAATGAGGTAAAAAATGATTATTATATAAGGAATGGTTTCATAGAATTTAAATTAGATGTGATGGAAAAGTATTAAAATGACTTATAAAGAGTAAATGATATGATTAATACTAAAGTTATAAATTATTACGGGTGCCATGCGTTCAAGAATGGCATATATGGTATGGGCTTATTGAATACACATTAAAGATGGAATTGAATAATTAAATATCAAAACACTAAAATAATATGGATGAATATGTATAAGAGAAAGTCAAAATAGAGGGAAGTAAAGAATGGAAAGATAGGAATTTTAATTAGAAGTAAATAAGGGTTTAAACATATATGTGAATAAATTGAGGAAGTGTTTGAGGAAACTATACTACATGAAAAATGTAATAAGTATCACATGCTGAACAATTCTAAATGTAGCATGAAAGGAAAAAGAGATCAAATCTTCCATGCAAGGAGTAATTTTGATAGAGTAAAAGATTACATAAACATAAATACTTATAAATCGTTACATCTGACAAAAGGTAAAGGAATATAGTAAGAGCTTAATTGAATCTTTCACATATCTAATGATTATAAATGATGAGATAAGATAAAAATAAAAGAGAACTTATACAAGAATGATGTTGATCCTCTAATTTATTATCATGCATATGTATTGATAAAATGGGGTTTCTACTGATACACACACACACACACATGGATTGATAAAATGGTGATACTGAGATAATGAACAACATATGCCAATGACTCAGGCAGAAAAGATAATTAAATCAAACACGTAGCACCCTTGTATCTAAACTGATTTAATGGTTGGGTATAAGGGTGTTACAAAAAATGGTATCAGAGTAGGTTTAGGCATTTTTTGGAGCTATATAGTTACATATGCATGTGATACATGCATGTTCACATGCATTACTTAAAAGCCAAACTACTAGGACTTTGACATCGATCTACTTGCTCGCTTGCATAGAGCTCATGCAAAAAGTACAAGTTGAATATGAAAAAGGTATGCAAGAGCTATAAATAAACATAAGAAGTTCCAAAGGGAAGGGTTAATTATAAGAAAAAGAATAGTACACAGTAAAGATATTAATGCAAAAGCTTAACATAAGTGATTATCAAGTTAAATAACTATCGATAAGGAAAAAAATAAGGTGTTAACAAAAGGCAAGATAGAAGGAATTAAAATATAACTAAAATATTTCAACAAAAAGGTTATAGATTATATAGATCTAAGTAAGAGAAAAAAATACCTATTAAAGTAGACTAAACTAGAATTGAATATATATATATTAAATAAGAGAGAGCTAAATAAATTGAAACTATGAATCAAATGATGGAAACATGAATAGTAATATTAGATTTTAATGAAGATAAGATTAAAAATATGAGGGATAAGCCTTAGAAACCTTTAAGTACGAACAATTTTAAAATATACTAAAAGAATCAAGATAGTAGATGAACTATGTGTAAGTGAAGAAAAATGAGAGGGGTTTAGAAGTGAAGACATAATAGAGAGTGGCAATGTTAGAGAAGTGTCACTAAGATAATTGAAAGATTTGTGATGAGATAAGGTTGATATTTGATGTCATCAAGGAATAATGACTGAGATGAAATTGAATACAATATAAAGAAGTGATATTTAAATATATAGAAGTTAATACTCTTAATATGCCTATTAAGTTTCCTTTATGTTAAAGCTATATTCATAGATATGATGACTCCGGAGTGGGCTATGACTGATTTCATTCCATCATCATCATAGAAACATGCACACTCATGATACATTATTCTCATTGA
>CANXYI010480873.1:0-16204 GCA_948208565.1 Hura crepitans
TTTTGCTTGGTTTCTTTTGCTAGGTACTCTAATATTTGTTGGCATTATATCCATGTGAGGTGGTGGGCGTCATCCAATGTAAGGATGGAAACTGTCGGTTTTTTTTATTTTTTGATATTCCATCTTAATATATCGAGTTTAAATAAATTTTAAATGAATTTAAATATTAAATATTAAAATAACTTTTAAAAAATTTTAAAATTTTTAATTAGAACTATATTTTTTAAAATTTAATAATTAAATTTTTAACGTTTATGGGTATTTCAATTAAAGCTATCTATCCAATTTTTCATTCAAATAACAAAAATTTTTATTTTTATTAAAAAATTATTTTTTAAATTTAATTTAGTAATTAATGTAACTAAAAATTAATAATAAATTTTTATCATTTTATTTAATAAATTGAATAATTTTCTTTAAATTTGCAAGTATATAAATAATATTTAATTATTTAATAAAATATTTAATTTTGTCCAACATAATTAAAAAATATATAGAATTTATTTTTTAATATAATTTTTATAAAAATTTCAATTCTAAAATTTAATTTATATTGAAAGTTTATTATTATTATTGTTGTTGTTACCGTTACTATTATTGGGTGATAAACTATATCCGTAAATTATAAATTATATTTGTGAATTAGTTACTTCCTTTATATTGAAGCAATATTTATAAATTAAATAATTTTTTATCAATCAATCAAAAGAAAATAATTCATTATAAAAAAATTAAATTTACGTAAAACCAATAGGATATAAGTAAGAAGGTAGTTAGATGGATAATTATAAAGTTAAATAATCGATCAAATGAAAAACATACAAAAAATATGCAATTTTTTATTTTTTGATCTCCATTGAAATAAAAACTAAACTTATTAAAATATAAAAATAACATATTATTTAGATTTTATCCCACACACTCAAAATTTTAACAAATTAATTTAAAGAAAATCACCCAATTAGATTAAAAATAAATGCTATTATTTTATTTAATTATGTTTAGATAAATTAAAATTTTATTTTTATGAAATAATTAAAAATAGATATATGAGAAAATCTAAAGAAAATTACCCAATTTATTCAATAAATATGATACAATTTTACTATTAATATTTAATTACATTAATCAGTAAATAAAAATTGAAAAAATAAATTTTTTAATAAAAAATTAAAATTTTCATTAATTTTAATAGAAATATGGAAGTAAAAGTTTAATTAAAATGTTTCATAAACATTAAAAATCTAATTGCTAAATTTCAAATGACAAATTTTTTAATAAAAAATTGATCCAAAGGTTTTTTTGAAGTTATTCCTAAATATCGTCTGTATTAAATTCACGCCGAATTTAAATTTAGGTCTAGTATGCCTTATATAAATTTACGACATTAATTGTTAATTAATCATATAGAGAGAGAGACTCATGCTAGATAATTAATTTTTTTCTCGTTAATTTGATACTTAATTAATTTCTTAACTAAACAAAATACACTTATATTCTAATCAAACATTAATTAATTAACGTTCCAAATAGATTTATACCATTTTTAATATATTTATACAACTTCGTTTGTATATATCTAATAGAAGTTTTATGCAATAAAAAACTATAATTTTTATCATATAAATATTGAGATTAATTAGCAAAATTAAGATCTCAGTCTTTGACACTATTTTTCTTTTATTGTATTGTGCTCATTTAATTTTTTTTTTAAAATCTATCATTCATATTTCTTTTTTTTTTCTTATGTCGAATATGAATATATATTAATTTAGATTTACAAAATGCATTTTTATTACCAAGCAAATTAATGTTGAAATTAATATAAGATGTTTATTTTTTTTTCAGTAAGATGTCCCTGCAATAATCACAGATAATAATGTAAACTTTGATAATTGGTACTTAAGGGTATATGTATATACATTGAGTTTTGATTATGAATTAAGTGTGTGTGTGTCTATATATATATATATATATATATTAATTGTGATTTTTCTTTTTTTTTCTGTTCTATTAATACTTATTTATTTATTATTTTTTAAAAGGTATAATTGAAAATAAAGCGAATTGTCGATTATGTCACTAAAAACCCTTATGTCTGTTACTTATTTATTTATTATATTTTAAAAGATATAATTGAAAATAAAGCGAATTATTGATTATGTCATTAAAAACCCTTATGTCCGCTACTTATTTATTTATTATATTTCAAACGATATAATTGAAAATAAAGCTAATTGTTGATTATGTCACTAAAAACCCTTATGTCCGTGCCCCAATTAGCTAGGTAGTAATACCCAAAATAAATCTTTGGTTCATAATCTCGTACTCACACTTACGGTGGGTAGTAAATCTTCATCTTAATTAGTATTAGCATAATTTAAGATTGTCTTTTAGTTGCTTGGATTTAAATAACTATCTTTTTAAAAAAAAAATATGGATATTATCATAAATAGATATATATAATTCGAATTGTTCTTATTTATATTTCCAATTTTTTCACATGGAAAGAATTTAATGGTCAATTTTTATAAACAAAATAACAAGAGTACAAAATAAAAAATAGATCCTATAAAAATTGATAAAATGGTGGTGTGTGTGTGTGTATATATATATATATATATATATATATAATAGGAAAAATATATAAAATTAGTAATTTGAAAAAATAGTTAAATTTAATTATATATTTTGTTGTGGAAAATTATATATAATTTAAATAATTGATTAAATAACTGTGCAACGCATAGCTCTAGGACTATTTTTATTTAAATGTAATGTCTGTTTAAAAAAAATATGTGATATGTTGAATTAATTATTATTATTATTATTATTATGGAAATGTCACATAATTATGAGGTTATTTTTTAAATATAACTTTAGTAATAGTTTCTACTTTCTACTTTATATAAAGATTATGTTAATATTTCTTTTTACTAAAAGTAGTGTTGATTTTAAGAATCACTTATAGTTTGGTTGAAAGTCTAACTCATTTTTTATTAATTAAGTTTTGATTATTATCCTGTAATTCAATATAAAGGATGTAATTATAAAAAAAATTGCATTAATATTTAAAAAGATAGGCTATTTTATAAAATTAAAAAACATTAGTTAACTAAGATTTTACAAATATATTTGTACAACTTCCTTTATATTAAAAAAATCTTTAAAAAAATCCAACGCAAAATAAATTCTTAGATTTTAATACTATAAATATTTAAACATATCAAGTAATATACTCTCTGCAGCCATCAATTTTTCAAAAAGTCCTATATGAATAAGAATTTTAATACAAACAAATTTTTAAGTTTTCATATTATAATATTTAAACTTACCAAGTACATATCTTTTACAAGTTAAGATTTTTCTATTCAATAGTGTGAAATGAAAATTAAAAAAGAAAAAATATATTATAGTTTCTAAATTTTTTGAATTTATTCTTTTGAAAGTGAATTTCATTTACAATTGTGGAACTTTCTACGTGTATTTAAATAGTTTCCGAATTTTAATTTGTATGTCAATATTCTCTCATTTTTAAGAATTATATTTGAAAAGTCCCTAACTCCAATTATTACCATAGAAGCGTAAAAATTGCAGGGCAGTATTTGAAGTTACATTTGAATATTTATTTAGTCCTTAAACTTTAATTTGACTCAAAATTGACAATCTCTAGCGACTTCAATGAAACTGCAAATTTGTGACGTGTTATTTTGAGAATTATGCATCTGAGTTCTAAAAATATTATTATAATATTGATTTTGCAACTCAAAATTATATGTCAGAAATGTTTTTTTTTTTTTGCTAAGCTTCCAAAGCCATGGCTTGAAGTAGCCAAAACAGTCTATCAACTACTCCTAAATGAAACAAAGTGGTAGATGGTCTAGGAGGAAAGATATGAGTGGTGAAATATGCCATAAGAGAGGCTTGTACATAGCTTCAAGTAAGGCAAGAAGTGAAATGCCTGCTTTATTTGAATAAGAGCTATTGTTTTTGAATTGAATATATTTCTGGAAGATATAATTATCCATCTGGACATGACAATCGATTGGGATTAGATATTTTTCTAAGAAAAAATTTAAAGGGTACAAAAAAAGAAGAATATCGAGAACAAGAAAAGGTCGGATAAACCTTCTTAGTTTATCAGGAGAAAGACTAACTTTAGGAAAAAAGATAGAATAAAGGCCCTCAAGATAAAATATGAGAGAGAATCCAAATGTCCTAAAGGAAAACCTCTGAACAGCTGTTCTTATTGTTGGATTTATAACACAAAGAGTCACAAGGTTGATTCCTATCCTCATAAGAATAATTGAAAAGAAAACCTAAGAAAATTCTTTTTCAAAAATGAGAGTAAAATATATAAGCCTATAGATGAGAAAGACCTATCTGATATAGACTTCGAAATAGATTCAATCTAAAGTAGGGTCTAAATAAGAAACTGACATATATGAATCTAACTTATGGAGAGCTTAAATATTCATGATAAATGAAGTTGAAGCTATCTTAGAAGAAGAGTTAGTTCTTTTGGACCATACTCTAGTACAAGAAGAATCCTTTCAATACAAAGACCTCTCTAAGAATTGCCTAAGGTAGACATTAACAATATTTATAGCAAGTCCAGATTCAACTTCAAATCAATTTTGGATAAATCTGAGTCAACGGCTCAAGTTTCCAGTATAGAACTAGAAACGTTAGATGTGTCCCTATTCAATCTAGCCAAATAAGAGAAATGGCTAGTAAAGCCAAAGATGAGTACAAGTATATTCACATAGGGACAAATGATGGTGAGAGTTTAAAAATCAACAAATAGTCCTGTGATAGCAATGGTCTTAAACAAATGATAACGAGAGTTTAAAAATCAATTGATATTAGGTGTGCGAACTAACCTAGCAAATGGTCCAATCTAGTTTCAAACCTATCCAAATTATTTGATGGCTTTAAGCAATAGGTGTTTGGGTAATTCATTAACCTTAAGGATCAAATCATTAAAAATGAATAAAATGAATTTCAGGCCAAGTATTTAGCGTATCACACTAGGATAGTGTTTAGGTTAATAAACACTACCAGTCCATAGGTAAGAAATGTTTTCAAAATAATAGAATTGTTTAAAAAAGGGTTAGATAACTACAAATAGTTCCCTAGGAAAAAAGTAAATCTCGTAAAGCTAAGTTGGCCTAAAAGTTGGGTTTTACAAAACCAATAAGACATTCAAGATCAATATGTTCTTATCAAATAACCCCAAAAATGAAAGAATATATTTTTGTAGTTAGAAGAACTAATGAGAAATCTGAGAATTATGAAATAGATGCTTAGAAGATCAATCTTTAGCAAAGTGAGTAAGGAAACTCCTACGATAGAACCAAAACTATTAAGAACAAGTTCTAAAAGAGAAGAACTAGAACTATCAAAAACTACTTTTAGGAGAGAGAAAGGTATAATTGTCTATAAGCAATAGGAGGATAATAAGCCATAAGGATTTTAGTCTACTTATTTATGCATATGATGATGGAAGTTATGAGAGTGTAAGAGCCATAAGACAAATTGCATTCATTCATTAATGCCACTAGGATTGAAGAATGTTAGGCATATTTTAATGCAAAATAGATAATGCTTTTAAGGCATTAAAGAAATTTTACTTGGTCTACATAGACGATGTGTTAGCCTTTAATAACAATGAAGAAGAACACAAGAGTTACCTTGAGTAAGTGACTAATATCTTCTTACAGGAAGGTATAATTCTATCAGAGAGAAAGAGTGGTTTAAACAAAGAATAAAAATTTTAAGGACTGAGATTGCTAAAGGCAAAATATGGCCGCAAAGTCACATCTCAAAAAAATTACTCAATTTTCTGATGAATTGGAAGATAGGAAGCAAGTAAAAAAGTTTTGTGGACTTACTAACTATGCTAGACAATTCATAAAGATATTTCAAAGTACCTAGAAAGAATTGCAAGAAAACATCTAATAAAAATCCCTGGTATTGGGATGATAAAGACGCTCAAGCTGTAATCTAGGTAAAAGAAAAAAAAATGAAAACATAAATAGGGTAAGTCTTAAACAACCTTCCATTTTTTTCTAAATTTTACTTAAAAAGTAGTTATTGGCAGGTAAGAATTGAGGAAAGTTCTATATCCTTGGCTGCATTCAATGTGCCTTCAGGAATGTATGAATGATTGGTAATGCCATTCGGATTGAAGAATGCTAGGTATATTTTAATGCAAAATGGATAATGCTTTTAAGGCATTAAAGAAATTTTGCTTGGTCTATATAGACGATGTGTTAGTCTTTAATAACAATAAAGAAGAACACATGAGTTACCTTAAGGAAGTGACTAATATCTTCTTAAAGGAAGGTATTATTCTATCAGAGAGAAAGAATGGTTTAAACACAAAGAATAAACATTTTAAGGATTGAGATTTCTAAAGGCAAAATATGGCTACAAAGTCACATCTGAAAAAAATTTCTCAATTCCCTAACGAATTGGAAGATAGGAAGCAAGTAGAAAGGTTTTGTGGACTTACTAACTATGTTAGACAATTCATAAAAATCTTTCAAAGTACTTAGAAAGAATTGCAAGAAAAAATCTAATAAAAATCCTTGGTATCAGGATGATGAAGACACTCAAGCTGTAATCTAGGTAAAAGAAAAAAATGAAAAATTTGCCTTGTTTTAACTTGCCTTTTGGTATAGATGAGTTAGTTTTAGAGACAGATGCTTTAGATAAGGGTTGGGGAGTACTTCTAAAAAATAAGTAAAGAAAATCAAAACCTATTTGTAAGTATTGGTCTAGAACCTTTAAAAATCCAAAGTTGAAATATCCAGTTCATGAAAAAGAGGTGGTAGTGGCAAAATATGGCATTAAAGACTTTTACATCCTTTTAGCACCTAAAAGGTTTACTCTTAGAATAGATTCAACCAGGTAAAGAGGTTTATGAATCTGAACTTCAAAGAGGCTAGACAAACTTGACTTTTGATGTTGCAAGAATGGTTTAGCTATTACAGATTTGATATTGAATATATTCCTTCTAATAAATATGTAATAACTGATTCTCTTTCACGTGAAATTTTTAATATTGAAAATGGATCTTACTACCATAAACAAGCTATGTTAGACATGCAAGAGGCAAGGGTTGTCATATCTCATCATGCTCATTACAATTGTGCTGGGGTTTGAATCCTGAACCTCGATGGCTGCACTTCATCTTATAAGCTATGCAGAGGCCCACATTCTGGACCTTGATGGCTACACTCCGTTATCAAATCTCATAAATTATGAGGCAACTGCATCCACACAATGTCACAAATATCTCAATATCATCTCATAGTTGTCCTTATGGATTGACTTCTCATGACACTGAAGTGTCTTAGCAGCTGCTACTCCCTAGTTGATTGATCAACCTATCCAATAGACATTTAACTAAAATGAGCCTCAGTTTATGCCCATTTAATCATCAATCTTCCATTTAGTATGTCTAGCTTCTTGCAAGTTAAAGGTTGTAATTATCAAGTTATTATTCTTCTCCTCTCTTTTTATTCATTTCTCAAGTCTCATATTCATTCCATTTAATTCAATCTCCCTTATCATATCACTTTATGTTATTCCTCCTCATTTAATGTCTCATGTTCAATCTTAAATCTAGTTTATCTCATCTCAAGTGTCCATAAATCCTCTAATTAACTAAGTTAGTGATTTAGTCTCAAAATCATATTAATCCCACAAATTAATTTTCACTTATTTAGCATTTGATTACATATATGTCATATAGCCATGTCATTTCCTTATTAACCTACTCTATCTCATTTGGCCAACCTAAAGTAGTTCATATAAAGGTCATATTTCTTTCATACAAATATGCAGCCACACAATTCATTTAACATAACTATATAAAATTTATCACTTAATTTCAATTAAATCTTTTTAATTCTCTTTACATATGCTTCGGCCACTATGTGCTCATCACTATACTCCACATTTTCCTTCCATTCTTTACCTCATTTAGGCTTCAAACATAACATACATATCCTTCCTACTAGATTCCCATGCAAACCACATGCCATACTATGCAAATATACACTTCCATAAATATGTACAAACCAAAAATTATGCAAATTAATGAATTAAATGCATGAATCACTAAATTCACTTACTTTGCTCACTAAGATGGTCTCAAATCACCACTTAATCTTGTCCTTCTCTCCTCCTTCTCTACCTATAACATACATGTATGTCACTTTTGAGAATTTCTCAAAAATTCTACATATAACCTAATGAAAATATAAACCCATAAACACTTTATATGCCTTAAATCCTACCTTAGAAAAATATTAGAAATTAAAAATAATCACTCTTCTATACCTTAATCACTATTCATCACCATTGAATATCTCACTTTCTACACCTTCAAAGGATGAAATACCACTAGAATTAGGAAGAGGGGAGTATAGAGGTAAATTTGGTGTATTAAGTTGAAAATTTGGTGTTGATTTAATGGTGGAAAGGAAGAAATCTTCTAGGGTTTTTGTATTAGCTATGGCATCGGGTAAAGAGAAGGAAAGGGGGTTGAAGTGGCTAGTTTAAAAGTCATAAGGTCCTTCTTTAAGTATAGGTTAAAGGGCTATTGGTGTCATGTGTCAAATGAATGGCTAGGATTTAATCTTGGCTAATTCATTTCTAAAAATTCATATTTCATGCTCTAATGCTCTAAAAATTCAGCTAATAGATCTAAAAATCATTAAAAACAGTATTTTAGTTATCCCTAAAAATCAAAATTTTTCTCCAACAAAATTATTTTTTTTAGGTAAAAGCAACATAAATTAATTATGTTTAATTACTTCTTGATCTCAAAAAATTCCAAAACTAGTTCTATTAGCTTAGTTAGAATTTTTTACCATCAAGTCATACTATTTTTAGAATTTTTTGAGCACTTTTAAAATAATTTTTCGTTCAACTTCAACTGAGTCACTATTCACGGGACACCGATTTCATAGTCTATTTTAACCCCTTATATGACTTCCGTTTGGTCCCAAATTTCACCTATAGTTATGTTTTAATCATTTCTATCATTCTATGGCCTCAGCCCACTTTGAATTCATGAAAGTACTATTCACTGTTTAATGGTCCCATTTTAAAACATCGAAAATTACAGACCGTATAGTTCTTCTCCTCTTAAAAGAATTTCATCCTCAAAATTACCTAGACTAAATAAGTGTGGATAATGAGCTCTCATTTGCTCTTCACTCTCCCATATAGCCTCTTCAGTTTTGTGGTGTCTCTATAACACTTTCACTAGTGAGATAGTTTTATTCCTCAGCTCTTTAACCTCACGAGTAAGGATCTACATCGGCTTTTCTCCATAAGTGAGGTTGGGTTGCACTGTGATTTCTTCCACTAGCAATACATGGGAAGGATCTAATCTGTACATCCTCAATATCGACACATGAAAAACATCATGGATGTATTGCTACTTCAGCAGTAGAACTAAATAGTAGGCTACTAGCCCTATACGTTCTATAATCTCATATAGGCCAATGAACCTAGGGCTCAACTTACCTTTCTTACCAAATTAAAGCACCTTCTTCCACGGTGACACTTTAAGAAATACTTTTTCTCCAATCTCATATTCAATGTCCCTCTACTTCAAGTCTACATAGGATTTATGTCTATCCGTGGTTGCCTTTAATCTATATTTAATGATTCTCACTTTTTCTTTAGTATCTCTAATGAGGTCCGGTCCTATGAGTTTATTCTCACTCAAACACAAGTGAGTTCTGCACCTTCTTTCATACAGAGCCTCATACGGTGCCATGTCGAACCTGGCTTAGTGGCTGTTGTTATAAGAGAACTCTACCAAAGGTAAGTAATAATCCTAGCTTCCTTTGAACTTGATTACATAGCTAAGTAACATATTCTCAAGTATCTAGATCACTCACTCTGTCTAGCCATCTATATATGGGGGGAATGTCATGCTAAAAGTCAATTGAGTACTCAAGGCCTTATGTAACATCTTTTAGAATCTTGAAGTAAACCTCGAGTCTCTATCTGAAATGATGGAGATCGGCACTTTATGTAGCCTCACAATCTCATTGATGTATAACTAAGCTAACTTCTCAGGGGAATAGTTCATCCTTATAGGAATAAAGTGAGCAGTCTTTGTCAATTTATCAACTATCACCCATACAATATCACATTTACCTATTCATAGGCAATCCCATCACAAAATCCATCATCTTCTTTTCCTATTTCCAATCTAGAAGTGCTATAAGGTGAAGCAATCTAAAAAGAACCAAGTGTTCTGCTTTAACTTGCTAGCATGTCAGGCACTTACTCACATGTTCAGTCACATCATTCTTTATTCCTGGCCACTAGTAGTAGGGCTTCAAATCCAATTACATCTTTGTGCTTCCTGGATGCATGGCATAAGGAGCCTCATGAGCTTCTTGCAAGATCTGCTTCTTTATTGCTTCTACATCTATCACACATAATCTATCATGATAGTATAGGCATCCATCTGCCTTGGTCTCAAATTCTATAGCCTTCCCCTCTTTGACTTGACCTATGATCTATGTAAGCCATTCATCATGCATTTGGGCTTCTTTAACCTGTTGGCTCAAGCTAGGTTTCACTTGCAGTTTTGCTAAAAGAGTTTTGTCATTCTCATAGTGAAGCTTGGCATTCATTGTTCTTATAGCTACTATAAACTTTCGACTCAGGGCATCTACTACCATATTCACCTTTATTGGCTGGTAGTCAATCAAATAATCATAATTCTTTATCAGCTCTAGCCATCGCACTGTCTCACGTTCAATTCTTTCTTAGCGGAGAGATATTTAAGGCTCTTGTGATATGTGTAGATATAACATCTCTTACTATATAAGTAATGTCTCCATACTTTCAAGACAAAGATCATAGCAATAAGTTTTATGTCATGTGTGGGATAATTTTTCTCATGGAGTTTCAACTGTCGGGAGGCATATGCAATTACTTTGCCTGCCTGTATCAGTACATACCCAAGCCTATTGTGAGAGGCATCACTATAGATCACAAATTCCTTCCCCTGTTCAGGTTGGGTAAAAATGAGGGCCTCAGTCAACATCACCTTTAACTTATCAAAACTAGCTTGATATTTATTATCCTACAAAAACTTCAGATCCTTCCTTAACAGTCTTGTCATTGGTGCTAAAATCATGAAAAATCCCTCACGAACCTTTTATAATATCTAGCCAATCCTAAGAAACTTTGAATCTCAATGACATTCCTATGAGGCTTCAACTCCAACACTGCTTTCACCTTGCTCGGGCCAACTCTGATGCCTTCGGTTGAAGCAATATGGTTTAAAAAGGCTACTCCACTCAACCAAAACTCACATTTACTCAGCTTGGCATAAAGCTATCTCTCTCTCAAAGTTTGTAGTACCAGCCTCAAATGTTGTTCATGCTCCTCTTTAATCTTGGAGTATACTAAGATGTCAACAATGAACACCACTACAAATTGATCCGAGTATGGCTTAAAAATTTATTCGTTAAACCATAAATGATATTGGGGCATTAGTAAGCCCAAATGGCATCATCAGGAATTTATAATGACCATACCTTATCTAAAAAGCTATCTTAGGAATGTCAGACTCTTTAATTCTTAGCTGGTGGTAGCCTGATCTAAAATCAATCTCGGAAAGCACACTAGCTCCTCATAATTGGTCAAATAGATCATCAATTTAGGGTAAGGGATATTTATTTTTGATAGTCACTTTGTTCAGTTGTCTGTAATCAAAATATAATTAGAGTTAACCATCTTTATTTTTCACAAACAATACTAGTGTTCCCTAAGGAGAAACACTCAGTCTGATAAATCCCTTGTCAAGCAACTCCTATAGCTGCACCTTTAACTCTTTCAATTCTACAAGTTCCATATGATAAAGAGCCATAGATATTGGTGTAATGCCAAGGTATATCTCAATCTCAAAGTCAATCTCCCGCTGTGGTGGCAATCCTGGCAATTCATTAAGGAACACATTTAGAAATTATGACACTACGGGTATTTGATCAAGGCTTAACTCAGCTTTTTAAGTATCAACCACGTGGGCCAGGTATGCTTCACATCATTTCCACATTAATCGTTTGGTTATAGCAGCTGAGATAATATTAGCAGAAATATCCCTCTCTCTATGTACAATCACCTCTATCCCATCTAAAGTATTGAGAGATAGTTTCTTTCATTTACAATCCACTACTGCTTCATGTCTAGACAACTAGTCCATCCCTAAGATGATATCGAACTCATCGAATGGAAGCTTAATAAGATCCGCTGAAAATACATGTTTTTTAGCAATTAAGGGAAAATCCCTATATACTCTATTAACTATCACTTGTTGTCTAATTAGGTTGCTAACTAGGATATCTAAGTTTGTAGGTTCAAGCTCTAACTCTTTTTCATGTGCTCATGCAGTGCAAATATAAGAATGTATAGACCCCGGGTCAATTAAGGCTAAGACAGGTAACTTAAATAAAGAAAATGTACCCGCAATAACATCTAGAGAGTCAACCTCCTTTCTAGCTCAGATCACATACTGCCTCCCTAAAGCTCATGTCTTAGATCTAGATCTCTGGCTAGGACCAGCTCTCCCACTCTTAGTCTCCCTCTAGCTCTTGGCAAAAGTGGGTAAAGATGCTTACATCTGAGTGCTATCATTTGGCTTCTTCCGACAGTCCCTTTAAAAGTGATCCTTGGACACACATATAAAACATGCACTAGGACAAGTCTTCTAACAAGCCCCTGGATGTCTCCCTCTATAGGTGCCATATCTCAATAGCCCATTCTTAGCTATAGAGGTAGGGGCATTGGTAGCCTGCTGCTGTTTAGGCTTGAACTAAAAGCCTTGTCCAGACCTCTGTGTTTATCCCTGTCCCTACCTCTATGGTGGCTGGGACTAGGATGTCTGCCCTCCTCTCTGCCTCTTACTTGCCTCTGGGGCTGAGCTAGGTTAGCCTTGGGCAATGAATCTCTTCTTCTGATAGGTCTCTCTCATTTCCTTTAACAACTCCTCTATGTCATAAGCTGCTACAACTAAATAAACAAACTCCCAGATCTTGGATATGGCTATTTAGGTATGGATTTCTATATCAAGGCCCTTCTCAAACCTCTTGTATCTTTCCTCTTCTATCTGGACAAACTCCTTAGCATATTTACTCAGCCTTGCAAAATCTTTCTCATATTTAGACATTGTCTTCTTCCCTTGCTTTAAATCTAAAAACTCCTTCTTCCTTTTCTCAAGGTATGCTTTAGAAATATACCTCTTTCTAAATTCCTTTAGGCAAAAGTCTCAGGTCCCCTCCTCAATAGCCTTACCCTCCATAGTAATTTCCCACCAATGGAAGGCCTCCTCCTATAGCAGTGAAGTGGCAAAAATCAGGCTCTTCTCTAGTGAACCTTGCAACTGCTGTAGGATCCTGATGGTTTTCTCCAACTAATACTCATCTCTTAAGGAGTCATTTATCTAAATACCCAATAAATCTTCAGCTCCCATCTTTTTTACTCTCTCTAGATAGGTTTTCTATGCTTGGGGCTATAGAGGAGGTGTAGGTGCTAGTGGTGCAATTGCAGTAGTGGCTTGTCTGAGCAGGTAAACCATCTACTGTAGAAGAGGTGGTTGTGGTTATACCTGAGCCTATGCAGAAACTAGATGAGCAACATCACTAGGCACTGGAGTCTCCATCCTAATAGGCTCCTAAATGGTGGTTGGAATATGGCTCTCGACAGCTTCTTCAGTAGGAGGTGGTGTGTGCTCTTTCATTTTGTCTCACTATAAGGAAAATAATTATTAGCCTTAAGCAACATAGCAGTTCAAAAATAAAATCAATCTTAATGCATTCATGTAAAACTCTAGGCCTAGGACCGCCTAAACCCGCTCTAATGCCACCAAATGTAACACCTTTTATGCGATCCACTTTCGAACCGAGCAAGAGATGTCACTTCCTAGTAGATCACCCATCCTAATATTTCTCTCACCCACAACTTGTTTAACCTAATATGCAAAATTGTTTAACTAAGGTTTTTTAGTCTCAATTAAATCTAATTCATCTTTATTACACTCAATTTGCATACCATATGAGGTCATATGTGATTTAGATCATTTCTAATTATTAAATTCTTAAAACACCTGAAAAAGGGTTTATCAAGAATCCATCAGCATAACGGTTGTCTGAGCAAAAATCTAAAAATTTCAACATGTAAGATAAACACTTCTATAATGATTCCAGTCACACCCTAACTCATAGGATCCTTATGATCCACTTAACAATTCATCGATATCAGCAGTAATACATAAACATGCACACTCAACAAGCATACATCATATAATATAAATTTAAGACATTAACTCCCATTGTTCTTATTACAAAATTGTGCACTTCCTATACATGAGTGCATCAAACTGTCATAATATACAAAGCTCAAGATAAAAAGTATACCCAAGTTGAGTTGACTACTATGCTGCTGCTTTAGTGAGACTAGACCACCTGAACTATCTACTACCTACGCATCAGAACACCTGATACGTTAAGCATATGCTTAGTGGTGAATTTAATGATTCATACATGTAATCTCACATAACATGCATCATGCCATTCATCATGCTATGCATCATGCCATCTTATGTATCATGCCTTACGTCATCTCATGAGTCAAGCATCATACACATGCCATTATGGTACCCTCAAATACATCATGGTCAATTAATACATGCAATGTCATTATATAGAATTCAATTATATTAAGTAGTATTTCTTATTTAAGTGGTCTAATTATCTATCTCTCATTTAACTAGTTATAGTCTTTATTCAATTAATGGCCTATATCTAAGAGATTACACTTTTAACACTGGATAATGGGATCTCAGTGTGTATAAGGGCCCATATTTTAGACTTAGATAATCGTACTCCGTTATGTCATATCTCATCATGCTCATCATAATTGTATAAGGGTTTAAATTGAACCTCGACAGCTGCACTCCATCTTATAAGCTATGCAAGGGCCCACATTCTGGACCTTGACAGTTGCACTCCATCATTAAATCTCATAAATTGTGCTATGGACCTTAAGGTGACTACACCTATACAATGTCATAAACATCTCAATATCATCTCATAGTCATCCTCATAGATTGACCTTTCATAGCACCGAAGTATCCTAGTAGCTGCTATTCCCTAGTTGATCGGTCAACCTATCTAGTAGGTGTCTAACTAACATAAGCCTCAGTTTTTGCTCATTTAATCATCAATCTTCCATTTAGTGTGCCCAGCTTCTAGCAATTTAAGGATTGTAATTATCAAGTTATTATTCTTATCCTCTATTTTTATTCATTTCTCAAGTCTTATATTCATTCCATTTAATTCAATCTCCCTCATTATATCTCCTTATGTTATTCCTCCTCAGTTAATGTCTCATGTTCAATCTTAAATCTAGTTTATCTTATCTCAAGTGTCCATAAATCCTCTAATTAACTAAGTTAGAGATTTAGTCTCAAAATCATATTAATCCCATAAATTAATTTTCACTTATTTAGCATTTGATTACATATATGTCATATAGCCATGTTATGTCCTTATCAACCTACTCTAACTCATTTAGCCAAACTAAAGTAGTTTATGTAAAGATCATATTTCTTTCATACAAATATGCAAGACATCTCACACAATTCATTTAACATAACTATACACAATTTATCACTTAATTTCAATTAAATCTTTTTAATTATCCTTACATATGCTTCGACCACTATGTCGTCATCATTATACTCCACATTTTCCTTCCATTCTTTACCTCATTTAGGCTAAAAACATAACATACATATCCTTCTTACTAAATTTCCTTGCAAACCACATGCTATACTATGCAAACATATACTTTTATACATATATACACACCAACAATTATGCAAATTAATGAATTAAATGCATGAATCACTAAATTCACTTACTTTGCTCACTAAGATGGTCTCAAATCACCACTTAATCTTGTCCTTCTCTCCTCTCTACCTCTGCTCCTTCTCTACCTATAACATACTCATATTTCACCTTTAATTTCTCAAAAATTCTACATACAACCTAATGAAAATATAAACCCATAAACACCTTATATATCTTAAACCCTACTTTAGAAAAAATTTAGAAATTAAAAATAACCACTTTTGCTCACCTTGAGCACTATTCAGACT
>CANXYI010480933.1:0-10791 GCA_948208565.1 Hura crepitans
GCAAGAGAGCCTATGAGCCTAAGTTGATGATGCATCTAAGGATGTGAGAGCCTTCGGGCTTAAGAATACATACCTAAGAGTATGAAAGCCTTTAAGCCTAAGATTACATACCTAAAGGTATGAGAGCCTTCGTCCTAAGTGTTATGCATCTATGGATATAAAAGTCTTTGGCCCTAAGATTATGCATTTATGGATGTGGAAGCCTTCGAATTTAAGTATACATACCTATAGGTGTGAGTTCCTTCGAGCCTAAGATATCCATTATCTAGTCTTGGTTAGTTGTCTTATTGATATAGGCATAAGTTAAAAAATTGAAATGACTCAAAAATGCATAATTTAGAATTAAATGTTAAATGACATTAATATAGGACAAGCAAACATAGGTAGGCCCAATGACACAAAAATTGGTCTTAAGGTGTCTAAATATGATTATTATCTTTTATATGGCTATAAATGGTGTAATTATGATTATGATGTGGAAATGAGTCTATAAGTGAATAAGGGTACTATGACATGAAAAATATACATGACATTTTTCCTTAAAATGCATAATTATTGTATGGTAACTTACATGCTATTATGAAGATGATATGACATATGTTATGCATTATAGCCTATAAATGATTGTTATATGATGTTTATGGGATTTTTGGCATGTTTGATATCTAAAGGTAAGATTATGGCTTGAAATGTGCATGTTTGTGATATTAAAATCGATAAAGACTTGTGTTGTATATATGGGTATGCTGAAACTAATCTTTTTACAAGTGATTACACCACTAACTGAAAGCTTAGTGCATTGCCTATTTGTGATGTGTATGTAGCAGGGTAGTAGATTAGAGCCAAAGCTTCTACATATCTGAAGGCATGAAGATAAACCTTATGTGGGTATTTTTGTACTCTTTGTTATAGTGATTATGATGGAAATGTAATGGGTTGATAGTTAGTGTGCTCTTGTTATCTCGAAGGGATTAGGTCTAATCTACATTTTGTAGCTGGTTTTTGTAATTAAATATTATAATTATTGATTTTGCTTTTCTACTTCTCGTATGTGTATATGTTGAGTAATTACTTTACATGAGATAATGTTGCTTATAGAGAGACTGAGGCTCATTATGATTTATGCTGTGATTAGAGGGTCAAGAGGACCCATTGGGTTGCAAATGAGATTATTGATAAAATAGAAGTGTTTTTAAGTAGGTTAAAATTTGGGAAAGTGTCCCGGTATAGCCATTATACTATCAAATTTTTGAAATGATGACCCCAATATTTACCTCGATATGGGTGCCAAAAGGTTTTTAATGTTTGATTACATATTTGAGTCAAAGAAATGTTTTCCTAAATAAAATTTTTAAATTTAAAGTGATTTGGATAATGGGAGGAGATATTGTTTTGCATGCTCGCGTCCCCTGTTCGGGTCCAATATAGGGATCAGGTAGAAGGTGCCACACTTAGTGGTATCAAAGCATCTAGTTGTGGTTTCCTTTAGACCTATGGGTTACAACAAGAGCACTTTAGGGGTCATAGTACATTTACATCAAATATATTACATATATGGCTTATAATTTGTTTCATTTGCCTTTAGGTACGAGATATAAGTAGTAGCACTTCACCTAGTGAGAAAGATGGGGTAAAAGTCATACTCTTTCTACCATAGGACAAGGGGAGGCACAACCTGAGTATGTGACTCCCAATGATGATGGACATGTTATTCCTCAACAACAATGTCTACCTAATTTGTTAGAAATGATGCTAGATTCTATCAGGTAAGTGACAATGGCTACTGCGACTAATACTACTGTAGTTGCTAATGCATAAGCTATTCCACCTCCAATGCCACAAGAACAGTCGGCTTTCTAGGGGACTTATATAGAGAGGTTAATTAATAATAGAGCTAAATTCTTGAAGGGGGAAGAGTTAGATGAGTCTTGTAAAGCTGAATATTGGTTAGACTAGATGATCTATATTATACAGTAGTTGTGATACCCATAAGATGAGTTTGTTGTATATGCCACCTTAATGCTATCAGAGGAAGCATTGAAATAGTGGGAAGCAATCACTAAACACAAGACAATTATAGATATCACATGGGATTTCTTTTTGAAGGAATTCAAAGAAAAGTATGCCATTAAGCACTACCTGGACTAGAAATGCTAGAAATTCATGGATATTAAGTAGAGACACAGAATAATCTTTGAGTATGAGAAGGAATTTGCTTGCCTCAGCTGGTATGCAAAGGCAATGGTAGCAATAGAAAAAGGTTGCTATAAGAAGATTAAGAAGGTGTTGAACTTTGATGTCATGCAATAGGTAGCTCCTATGAAGATCTGAGACTTTTTAGCCTTGGTAGTAGCCTATCACACTATAGAAATGGTGAATAAGTTGAGATAAAAGCGAGATAGCTTTAAGAAGAGATCATTTAGGAATGAACAAGGTAGTTCTAAGTATGCATCTAATAAGAAGCATAGGAGTGGCTAGTCTAGACATTATCAAGGCAAGTAGTTAGACTGATTATAAAAGTCAGGATAGGGTTCTAGAACATAGACTCGAGCACAAACTCGGACTTCGGGTGCTCTTAGGTCCACTGTAGGTAGAGCTATGACATCTGCTTATGACACTTGCCATAGGAGACATCTAAAGGTATGTTAAAGAGTCATACTAAGATCTTTCTGGGGTTATGGCTCCAAAAATCATTTTTAGAAAGATTTCCCAATGAAACTTTATATTCCTTCATAAAAGCAGGATAGGAGAGATATAGGAAACAGAGCTAGGGCTAGTCAGAAAGAGAAGACAAAAAATAGGGCTCCAGCTAGATTATATGCCATATAAGCTAGAGAGGAGGTAGAGGCCACTGATTTTATAGCTAGTATATTCCATATTTTTGATTGACCTATTTTAGCACTAATAGTCCTTGGGTCCACACCTTCTTATATCTACACTGCATGAGTTTTAGATTGGGGTTTAGAACTAGATGATCTTAGCTTTGACATGATGGTTAGCAATCTTATAGGACAATATGTTATAGTAGATATAGTATGTAGAGATTATCTACTATCAGTTAAGGACAAGTTTTCTCTATAGATCTCATTGAATTATTGTTCAATGAGTTTGATTTTATCCTAGGCATGGATTGGTTGTCTAAGTATCATGCCATGGTGGATTGCAAGAAAAAGATGTTCACATTACAAGCTAGTAACGAGTCAAAAGTGACAGTGTTGGCTGAAAAATCTAATTGCATGACTAATGTAGTATCAATAATTGTGGCTGAAAGGATGATTCAAAAGGGTTATGAAGCTTATCTTGCTTATGTGGTTAACACCATAAGGAAAACAACAGAAGTTAGTCAAATTCCTATTGTAGTTAAGTTTGGGGATGTTTTCCTATATGAGTTACCTAGTTTGCCACTGGAATATGAGTTAGAATTCAGGATTGAGGTGATGTTAGGCACAACACCAGTTTCCATAACTCCATATAGAATAGCTCTTGTAGAGTTGAAAGAATTAAAGATACAGTTGCAAGAGCTTCTTGACAAGGGTTTTATCAGACCGTGTGTTTTTTCATGGGGAGCACCGGTACTATTTGTCAAGAAGAAGAATAGTTCTTTGAGACTTTGCGTGGATTATAGATAATTGAAAAAAGTCACCATCATGAACAAGTATCCTTTACCACAGATTGATGATCTTTTTTATCAACTTAAAAGGGCTGGTGTCTTCTTTAAGATTAATCTTAGATCTGAGTATTATCATTTGACAGTAAAAGAGGTAAACATACACAAGATAGCTTTTAGGACTAGAAATGGTCACTATGAGTTCCTAGTGATGCCTTTTAAGTTAGCTAATGCACCGGCAGCATTCATAGACCTCATGAATAGAATCCTCAGGCCATTTCTAGATTGGCTTGTGGTGGTCTTTATAGATGACATTCTTATATATTCTAAGAACCATGAAGAGCATGAGAAGCATCTACGAACGAATTTACAAATTTTAAAGGATGAAAAACTCTATGTTAAGCTTAGCAAGTGTGAGCTTTGCTTAGAGGAAGTGGCATTTTTAGGGCACATAGCATCGGTAGAAGGTATAAAGGTTGATCCTAGTAATATTCAGGCAGTTATGGAATGGAAACTACTAAGGAACACGACTAAGATTAGGAGTTTCTTAGGGTTAGCTAGCTATTATAGAAGGTTTGTCGAGGGGTTTTCCTTGATTGCAACCCCTATGACATGTCTTCTAAGGAAAGATGTGAGATTTGAATGGGATAACAAGACTCAAAAGAGTTTTGATAAGCTTAAGAGTAAGATGACAGAGGCTCCGATTTTAGTTTAGCTAGTGTTAAGGATAGAGTCCACTAAATGGGTTGGGATGTATACTTATGTAGGATGGTAAAGTTGTTCCCTATGTTGCTTGACAGTTAAAACCTCAAGGGAAAAACTACTCGACACATGACTTAAAGCTCACAACCATTGTGTTCGCTATAAAGATATAAAGGCACTATCTATATAGAGAAAAGTGCTATGTTTTCACGGGCCACAAGAGTCTGAAATATCTACCAACATAGAAAAAATTAAAATTGAGGCAAAGGAGATTGATGGAGTTAATTAAGGATTACAATTGCCTTATTAACTACCATCCTGGGAAAGCTAATAAAGTTGCAGATGCCTTGAATAGAATGCTTATGACATCTTTAAAGGCAATGCATGTTAACTTAAAGCTACAATATGATGGTGGTTTGTTGGCTAAGTTACAAGTCAAGCCAAGCTTGATACAAACAGTGAAGGATTCATAGAAAGATGATCATAGACTTTAGAGTTTCATAAGTATGATTTAAGAGGGGAAGTCTACCTAGTTTCTGATTAAGGAAGATTTTTATTTATACTATTATAACCACCTATGTGTACTAGAGAAAAGGGATTTAAGACAACAAATTCTACAAGAAGCACACAATACATTATATGCTATGTATCTTGGCAGTATGAACATATACTAGGATTAGAAGATGACCTATTGGTGGTTAAGCATAAAGAGAGATGCATCTGATTACAAAACTAGATGCCTTACTTGTCAACAGGTGAACGCTAAGCATCATGTTCCTTCTAGTTTGTTACATCCTACAGCAATACCAGAATCAAAATGGGATCGAATTGCTATGAACTTTGTGATTAGACTACTGATGACTAGGAATAAGCATGATAAAATTTAGGTAGTGGTTTGCAGATTAACCAAGTTTGCTCATTTCATTTTGGTGAGAAAGGATTACTCTATGGAGAGATTGACAGAACTATACATTGATGAGATAGTTAGGCTTTATAGAGTGCCTTCTTCCATCATTTCAGATAGAGATCCCTATTTTACATTGAGATTTTGGTGGAAGCTCTAGAATGCCTTAGGGACTAGGCTTAGCACAGCTTTTTATCCATAAGCAAATGCTTAGTCAAAGATGATCATTTAAATACTTAAGGATATGCTTTGAGCATGTGCCATAGAGCTTAAATGTTGTTGAGACATATATCTATCATTGGTGGAATTTGCTTACAACAATAGTTATTAAGCGAGTCTTGGTATGGCTCTTTATGAGGCATTATATAGGAGATGATGTAGAACTCCTTTATGTTGGAGCAAGTTGAGTGAGCACAAGCTTATGGGACTAGATTTTATCAAGGATACTGAAGAGAAGGTAAAAATCATCAGAGAAAGATTAAATGCTATTTTAGATAGACAAAAATCCTATGTCAATTTGAAGAGAAGAGATATCGATTATGAAGTTGGTGATAAATTTTTTTTAAGGTATCTCCATGGAAAAAGGTGTTGAGGTTTGGTAAGAAAGGGAAGTTGAGTCCAAGGTTCATTGTAGCATACGACATCACAAAACCTATGGATCCATTGACCTACTAGCTTTAGCTCTAAAGTTGTAGCAGATTCATGATGTGTTCCACATCTCAATGCTGAGAAGATATAGATCAGACCCTTCACATGTTTTGATAGTTGTTAAAGTAGAGATAAGACTAGACATGTCATATGAAGAAGAACCTATTGGTATCATAGCCAGAGAGGTCAGGGAATTGTAGAACAAGATTGTGCCATTGGTGAAAGTCTTATAGTGATATCACGACATGGAAGAAGCTACTTAGGAAAGAGAAGCTCAAATGTGGGAATAATATCCATATCTATTTGAACCAAGTATGTTGAGGAAAACATTTATTCTAAGAGAGGAAGAAATGTAACGACATAAAAATCTAGACTCTTGTGGATAGTACTTCCAGAGATGAATAGTGCTTCCTAAAACATGAGTTACACTAAGTGTACCAATAGGGAGTATTAATTACGAGAGAATTTTAGGCAAAGTTTAAAGCCAATCCAAAGTCGTTCGAACAGTTAAAAATGGTAATTAAGATTTTACAGTAATATCCGGTGAATAGTGCTGTAAGCAAAGCTGAATAGTCAAATAAATAAAAAGTTGCTCAAAGTAATATGAAAATGTTACAACCTAATACTCAAATATTTCGAATACTTCAATAGCTTTAGAATCAGAATTTTTTGAGTTTGGGAACTATTTTTACCCAATTTTTAAGACATAAAATGCATTAATTTTTGGGTTATTATCATAATTTGGGCTCGAGATTTTGGGAGGATTTAGGGCTCAGATTGATGGAATTTTGGGGACATAGATAGGGGAAAACCAAAATTCTATCGGTTATAATAATTTTTCAAAAGAAGGAAAAATTATAAATGGAAAATGTATAAATAGGGGAAGTTTTTATTTTCCTCCCATTCATACCAATCAAACACATACTCCTCCTCCTCCACCAAGAAGAAAATTGACATTCTTCTCCCTTTTTCTTTGATTTCTTCATTCACAATGAGACTTACTCTGAAAGTTTATACCCAATTCAAAGAGTGTCCTGAGATGAGTCCATGAACACTAAGATCATTGGGAATAGTGGAGTATTTCAAGAGAAAAATCGAGAAGTTTTTGAGGTAAATAGTAACCTTCTGACACTCAAGTTTTTCTTTTCTGCTAATTTTCTTTTTCACAGGTTTCTAGGGTGTCGTAGAGCTTATATCTAGGCTCGAAATATTTTTTAACTTTTATATTATTTTATATTAAATTTTGATTTTTTTACCTTTTTGTGTTTATAGGTGATACATCAAATCGGGCCTCATGAGGCAAGGAGAAGGCCTAAGCAAACTTTGGGTGTCCCATACGACCTTAATTGATATATGAAATCACTATAATTTGAGTGAAAAGGTATGAATACTAATTATGGTTTATGGACATAAATGTGGAAATAAATGTATTGTGATGATGATTTAGTGATTGTTGTTGAGTGTATTTGTTAAACATTTGATGAGAATTACACTTTTCAATGTTGTAATGTGTGTGATTGAATTGGTGTTAAAGGTTACATGGTTTGGGTTTGAAAATTGATGGGTTTTCTACAAAAAATCGCTAGAAATTTATGTGTTTGCTATTGAAAATAAGGCCTCAAGGCCATAACCTTTTAGCAAGTAATGTTAATGACCCCTCTAGGCCAAAATGTAGGATTCTAGAGTTTTAAAGGGGTTATAGCTATAACCCACAAAGGGGTCACAATCGTGACCCATCTTGACCATTTTGACCACATAGTGTTTTCTTCATAACTTTTCCAAATCTTAATGCAATTTTGAACTGTTTTCAACCTAATTTTTGTCATGATATTAAGGGTCTTTTGACTATCTTTTAGGCATATTTTTATGAGTTTATTAAAGGATTTTGAGACTTGAAATATAATTTTATATTTTTGAACATTTAAGTATAAAGCTTTATGATGTTAATGAACTTCATGTTATACCTCAGGTACCATGTGCATATGAATGAACCTTGATCATAAGTCAAATATTTTGAGTATCTTATAATGTCCTCATGTAACTTTAAAGCTTGTTATAACTATAAGTGATCATATGTTGTCGTTAACTTAATTGAGCCTAAGTTGGCCATATTATGCATAATGTAATATATGCTATAGGCATATGATATAGGACTTGCTAATGTGCAAAATGGCCAATGAGATAAATGAATGTGACAAGATGGCGTGAAATGTATAATTGGTAAAAATGACATAATATAATGAGTTTAATGATGCTTATATAGTTAATCAACCCATTTTGGATAGGTTGATCGATCAACTAGGATTTTTAGCAGCTACTAGTATACCTTCATGTATAAGACCAATGGGTCATTGATTTACGTGCTAATGGGCATTAGAGCCTATGGGCCTAAGTTAATTATACATCTAAGAATGTGAAAGCCTTTAGTCCTAAGATTACATACCTAAGGGTGTAAGAGCCTTACAACCTAAAATTACATACCCATGGGTATAAAAGCCTTTGGGCCTAAGTGTTATGCATCTATGGATATGAGAGCCTTCAAGCCTAAGATTATGCATCTATAGATACAAGAGCCTTCGGGCCTAAATATATATACCTATGGATGTGAGTGCATTTGAGCCTAAGATATCTATTATCCATTCTTTGTTAGTTGTATTATTGTTATAGGCATAAGTCAAATAAATCAAAATGACTCAAAAATGTATAATTTGGAATTAAATGTTAAATGACATTAATGTGGGACAAGCGGACATAGGTAGGCCAAATGACACAAAAACCAATCTTAAGGCGTCCAAATAAGATTATTATCTTTTATATGGCCATAAAATGTGTAATTATGATTATGATTATGATGTGGAAATGAGTTTATAAGTGAATAAGGGCATTATAAACAGAAAAATGTGCATGACATTTTTCCTTGCAATGCATAATTATGGTAGGGTAGATTACATGCTATTACGATGATGATATGACATATGTTGTGCATTATAGCCTATAAATGATTGTTATATGATGTTTATGGGATTTTTGGCATGTTTGATATCTAAAGGCATGATTATGGCTTAAAATGTGCATGCTTGCATATAAGGCACTAAAATTGCATGTTTGTGATATTAAAATCAATAAAGACTTGTGTTGTATATATAGGCATGCTGAAACTAATCTTTTTATAAGTTAAAGTGATTACATCACTAAGCAAAAGCTCAACACATTGTCTATTTGCAATGTGTATGTAATAGGGTAGTAGATTAGAGCTAAATCTTCTACATATCAAGAGGAATGAAGATAATCCTTATGTAGGTATTTTTGTACTTTTTGTAATAGTGATTGTGATGTAAATGAAATGGGTTAATAGTTAGTGTGCTCTTGTGATCTCAGAGGGATTAAGTTTAATCTGTATTTTGCTACGAGTTTTTATAATCAAATATTAAAACTATTGATTTTGCTTTTCTACTTCTTGCTTGTTTATGTGTTGAGTAATGAGTTTACATGTGAGAATGTAGGCTATGAAGAACCTAAGGCTTATTGTTATTTGTGTTATGATTAGAGGGTTAAAAGGACCCATTAGGTTGTAGATGAGATTATTGATATTACAGAAGTATTTTTAAGCAAGTAAAAATTTGGAAAAGTGTCCCAGTACAGCTGTTATGCTATCAGATTTTTGAACATGATGACTTCAATGTTTACCTCAATATGCATGCCAAAAGGTTTTAATGTTTTATTACATATTTGAGTTAAGGAAATGTTTTCCTAAATAAAATTTTTAAAATTAAATTGATTTTGGATAGCAGAACTAGATATCATTTTGTGTGTGTTCGTCCTTCGTTAGGGTTCAGTGTGCAGATCAGGTGGAGGGCGCCACACATACCTAAGCTTACTTAATGGTTTTTGTTATAAGAAAACTCTGCCAAAGATAGGTAGCAATCCCAACTATCCTTGAACTCAATGGTATAACTCCTCAGCATATCTTTTAACACCTGTTGACCAAGCTTCATTATGAGCATAACATCATATACAACTTAACATCAAATCACTCAAGTATCAAAGGATTACCTAAATAACTCTTTCTGATTGTCCGTCAGTCTTTGGATGAAATGTTATACAAAAAATCAATCGAGTACCTAAAGCATCACAAAGTTTCTTCCTAAACCTCAATGTAAACCATGGGTCTCGATTAGATATAATTGAAGATGGCACTCCTTGTAATCTAACAATCTCATTAATATATAATTTAGCAAGCTTCTCTAAGGAGTAGGCCATCCTCACTGGTATAAAAATCATTATTAATTGGCCTACCACAGCCTATATTGAATCACATATGCTCTTTGTCATAGGCAAACCAACAACAAAATCTTGAGTTATCCTATCCTTTTTCTATTATGGAATTGCTATAAGATGAAGTAACCTAAATGGAACCTGATGTTCTATCTTTACCTGCTAGTAAGTCAATCACTTTATCATGTGTTCTAATACATCTCTCATCATGCCAGGACACTAATACAACAATTTTAAATCCTGATACATTTTTGTGCTACTAGGATGCATAGCATAAGGAGTATTATGAGCTTTTTACAAAATCTACTTCTTCAACTCTTCCAAATCTAGTACATATAATCTATTATGGTAGTATAGATAACCATCACTCTTAACTTCATACTTAGTAGGCTTCCCCTCTTAGATAGCAGTAATCACACTCATCAACCTATAGTCGTCTTTCTTACCATCATTGACTTACTACAACAAACTATGCTTTACTTGCATCTTTGCTGATAAAGTATCATCACCCGTTAGTTGTAATATGATGTTCATAACTCTTATAGCTACCATGAATTTCTTGCTAAGTGCATCAGCCACTACAATGGCCTTTCTAAGATGATAATCAATTAAATAGTCATAATCCTTTATCAATTCCATCCATCTCCTCTATTTT
>CANXYI010481004.1:0-20712 GCA_948208565.1 Hura crepitans
CTATTGCTGAAATAAGCAAGACGCTGCTTGATCCTGTAGCTGTTTTTACTAATGTGTTTTCATACAAGTCAAAAAAAAAATATTTTGGTTTTGTCAATTGTGGTTCTGATTCAATTGATGAGCAGTAGAAGAATCATTTCAGGTTCAGAATGAAATGGCAAACCCTAGAAGGAGCTTCGAGAATCCATTTCAGGTTCAAAATTATTCGGTGTTGTCATCTCTCAAACAGTTGTTGAAGAAGCCGCATGCCTTCCCTTTCTTGCTTTCCATATTGCTCTTCCTCACTTGGATCTCTTTCAAACTTCAACCTTCTTCCCATTTCTCTTCTACTTCACTTATATTAAATCATGACCGAAAATGGACCAAAGAGGATGATGACAAGGCGAATTTGATCAGATTCAAAAATGTCTTCTTCCCTTCTTCCATCGCCAAAGACAAACGTGGTTGGCTGCTCAACCCTATCACTCTGGCCCTTCATTCTGGCATTAGAGGTTGCTCTTTTCTCTCACATACACCTCTTTTCTTTTTCATATTTATCTGAAATTTGGTCCTACTTTATATGCAAACACGGATGTTTCACAATTTCCATTTTGAATTTGATTTCCTTTTTTTGGTTCAGGTGGAGCGGTATCTTGTGCTTCACTTCATGTTGGCGAAATTCGACCAGGCAATATGAGGGGAAATCACAGACACCATACTTGCAATGAGACATTTGTCATTTGGGGTGCCAGAACGATATTTAGGGTACGCTTGCACTTCTTAACCGGATAATTTTCCCCATTAAAATTTGTTAAACATTATGTTGTTGAACTGTTGTCAAGTGGTAGGATGTCATCATCATCCTATGTTTTATTTCAAAAGTATACTGCTTTCTCTCAGGCTACATGCTTGTTCAAAAAAAAAATTAGAATTATAGTTGACCTATTTTGCTTGGATTTTATGCAATATTTTTTATTTCATTCTTGACTTGGTCCAAAAATCTGATTTGAGAAAGTTCTGCAAATTCTTTTTAGTAGAAAGAAAAAGAGTAGGAAATAACTGCAGTATTCGGTTTGTTATCATTCCTCATTCAACAAATATTTTGAAAATACATTATAGAGCAGTTGCAGTGTCTGCACTTTGTTGGTCTTCAGCATGCCGAGTGTCGAATTTTAAGAGGTAGAACATATGCCAAATAGATGTAAACAATGAAAATCATTTTTGTTTTGTTGCACTTGAAAAATTGAAAGCAGTTTAATACATAATAAAAAGATATGATAACAAAACGAAAATAGCATGGATACAAGTGGTTGAGTAGGAAGTTTTCAGGTATCATGCATCTGTCTTTCTTTCTGTGCGCCCTCGTTTACTACCTGTTTACATGGCTTAATTGTAGTTGGAAAACAACCAAATAGTTGACAAAGGCTATGCGGAGGTGATAATTAGTGCAGATGAAGTTGCTGTTGCTGCTAGTCCTAGTGGAACTGCCCATGTTTTGGTAAACGTAGATCCTCTAAGTAGTACATATTTTCTTGGCTGCCAGGACAGCGTGTTAGACTATAACAGCTCAACTATTGATTTCAATGTTTGGAATGATGTCTAAATTTACTTCTCTTATCTTCACCTGCCGGTGTTGTGGTCAAGCATGCCGGAATGCACAAACTCCGTTTATACTTTGTTCAGCATGTGGTTCGGACAGTGCTAACAGGTGTCTGGAATTTAGATTTCTACAAGACATGACAACTTGTAGCATATATGTATACAAGGCAACTCTGTCATAAAAGAACTCTTTTTATTTTCAATGTAGTACATCTGCAATCTGATTCGTAGAAATGAATGGCTTTAGATATTTATTGGAAGAAAGATCTATATGGGTGGCAATTTATTTACTTCTGATAAATGTTAAAGCTGTTTAGCTGAATATAAAATTGGAAATGCTTTATTGATGGAAAAATTGTACATGAATGGAACTCAATTGTCTGTCCCTTCCGTGTTTCTTAACAACAATAATAATTAATAGATAGAATTAGTTATAAGAATTCTTTATCTGTCTGTCGTAAAAAAAAACTCTTTATTTTCAATGTAGTACATATGCAATCTGATTCATATAAATGAATGGCTTTAGATGTTTATTGGAAGAAAAATCTGTACGGGTGGCAAATTTTTTTATTCTGATAAATGTTAATGATGTTTAGCTCAATATAAAATTGGAAATGCTCATTGATGGAAAAATTGTACATGAATGGAACTCAATTGGCTCTTCCTGCCGTATTTCTTAACAACAATAATAATTAATAGATAGGATTAGTTATATAAATTCTTTATCTGCATATTCCTTTATCTAAGATAAGATGAGCTTTAATACTAAGTACACAAATATTTTTAGACACTATATCTTTTCACAAGATCTTAAACCTATTTCTTCCTTCATTCTCATTTTTACTATCACTCTCACATTTCCTTATTGGAACACGATTATCGTAGCACATGATCAAACCACCTTAAACGGTCTTATCCTATTTTATTTCTAATACGCACTTCATGTGCTTTTTACGAATGTATTCATTTTTAATATTATCCAATCTTGTATATTCACTTATTCATCTTAGCATTCGCATTTCTATCACATTCAATTTATGTATATGTTATACTTTTGTTACCCAATACTTTCTCCCATACAACATAGCTAGTTCCATTGCCATTTTATAAAACTCTCTTGATTACTATATATCTTTTTATCACATAATATACTTGTGGCATTTCTATTTCAACTATATTGTTTTGATTATATGAGTTAAATCCTTATTTATCATTCCATCATCTTGAAAAATGGAGCCCAAGTATTTAAAACGACTACATGTTAGCATTTTAACACTCCTTAGCCTCACTTCTTCTCCATTCCTTCGGCTTAGGCTAAAATTATAGTGCATATATTCTATCTAACTTCTACTTAGTCTGAAACATTTGCTTTTAAGAGTATTTCTCTATACTTCTAACTTAAAGTTAACTCCCTCTCTCATCTCATTAATCAACACAATATCATTTGCAAATAACATATAATATGAGATATCATCTTGTATATTACTAATTAAGTCATCCAAAAAGCGAATAAATGTGGGTTTAGCGTAGAACATTGATGTAAACCTGTTGTTATCGGAAACTCTTATTACTCCTCCCTAGCTCGCACCTCCTTAGCTCGCACACTTTTAATTGCTCTCTCATACATATCCTTAGTAATATTTATATATTTAACATGAATACTTTTCCTCTCCAATGCCCATCAAAGAATTTTTCTCAACACTCCATCATATGCATTTTTTGGGTTGATGAAAACCAAATGATTCTTTTCTAAAATTCTTGATCAAAACCTTAGTAAAAATTTAACCTTTGTTATAGATCTACTTGGCATAAAACCAAAATAATTTTCAAACACATTTGTAACATCCCCTAGTCGATGCTCAATCACCATCTTCTAAAGTAAAAAAAATCGAATTACTCATTAGTTTGATACTATGATAGTCGATTCAATTCTATATATCCCTTTTGTTCTTATATATAGGAATTAGATTACTCTTTCACCAACCGCTTTGTATCTTTCCCTTTTTATAAATACAATTAAATACCTTAGTTAACCATGTTATTCCCTCTTCTCTAAGGCACTTCCAAACCTCAATTGGGATATCATATGATCCACCAGTTTTCTTAGATTTCATCTTCTTTAAAGCCTTCTCAACTTCAATAAACCTAATTATACATGTGTGATTAAGATTCTATCTATTCCAAATGCATCAATCTTTATAATGTTATCTTTTTGTCCATCGTTGAATAGGTGGTTAAATAACTCCCATCACTCTTTGATTTCTTGAACCCTAATCAAGACTTGTTGAAACTCATTTTTAATGCACTTAAATCTAATTATGTCCTTCCCTTTTTTCCCTCTTAACCACACAAGCTTATACATACTCTTCACCCCGTCTTGTATTCGCAGCTTTTGTTACAAATCTTCTGAGGATTTACCTTGAGCCTATGTAATCACTTTCTTAGACATCTTATATTTCTTGAGGGCTTTTTCATCTTTTGTTTTGGGTAATCTCCTATAACAATTGTCACACCTCAACTTTCATTCTAGTTTACACAAGGATAGAATGGAAATTACAAGAAAAATGGGGAATCAAATAGACATATTGACCAAGTAGAGTCTGTTGGTGCAACAACTAAGTAAAAAACAACAAAAAGGCAAAAAGGGAATATCATGAGAAAGTGAAGGGCAAAATTGGAAATGCACATTTAGTGGTCATATGATGAGAGGACCACATGTAAAAGGATGAGAAATATGAATTTAGTACGAGAGGAACACAAAAATGTGAAAAGAATGAGTTTAGGGAAGGGGTCCTAGTGAATAGTGTATCTTGGGTCGTGAATAGTGCTTCCCAGGCCCAAATGGAGTTTGACCCTACTAGATGAAAGGGTAAATTATAAGAAGAATAATGGTGTAATTTGAGATGAAAATAAGGTTTTTAGATGGTTAAAAGTTGAAAGCAAATTTTGAGATCCAGTCTAAAATGAATAGTAAACTATTTAAAGTTGAATAAAAAATTCAACAAAGTTAGCCGAATCAGCCCGAAAGCTAAACACCCTGATGGTCAAATATTCGAAGAGTTTAAAAAACATAGATCTAGAATTTTTTGAATATTGGAACATTTAAAAATAAATTGAAGAAAAATAATAAGAAATAAAGAAATAAAGAATAAATGAAAAAAAAAGATGTAAGGATTTTTGTAGAGAGTGATTTCTAGATTGAATAATATCCAATTGAATCCTAGCCCTACAATTCACCCCAAGTGATGACAAAAATCCCCATACTTAGAATTATTGAAATGATAAAGGAAAAGGAAATAAAAGAATAAAAATGTAAGGATTATGTAGGGAATAATAATAACCATTAGATTGAATAGTGCTTAAGTCAATCTTAGCCCTACAAGTAGCCTTAAATGATGACAAAAATTCCTACATCTAGATTTATTAATGTAATAAATAAGGGAAGATAATTTTATGCATGTAATTATGAGGACCCTTGATATTTTTCTTTCCATTCAGTTCTACTGCTCATGTTTAGCATAAATACCCTCGAGTAGCATTGTTTGGAATGTTTATAGGGATGAAAGTAGCTCTCCTCACTCTAGATCAAATGGGGGGCAAAAATTTATCTTCTTTTTTCCCCATCCATTTTTGTCTTCTTTACTCCAAAAGATGATTGAAAAGGATAGTTTAACATGTCTAGCTTTTCTTCAATTAAGTGGTTTTTGGATTTGAGAGGAAAAGGAATAGGAAAGGAGTGAGATATAGTGGTAAAGAGGTAAGTTATCATTCCATGAAGTTGAGATTTTAAAATATGTGGAGAAAATTTCTAATTACATGATTATTAATTTAAAAAAATTATGTGCACACCTATGATTTTGGTGAATTTTTTTGAGGTGTATCATTATGGAACATGGAAAAGGTGAGTATTCGAAAAGGATTATAAGTAAGAAGTTATATTGTGCTATTAAGGATGAAAAGATTCCAAAAGGTATGTTATCTCAAAGAAAACTTTTATTTATGACAAATGTTAGAATATGAAAATTTAGTGGTCGAGTAGATAAATAAATGATTATATAGAAAAATGGTTATGTATATAAGTGAGTTATTTTTAAACTATGTGCTAGACTTTAAAATAATGGTGTTAATAGTTAATATATAATGAAAGAATAAAATTAAAACAAGAATTATAGATAATTTAAGGATAGAAGGAGAATTAATATACAAAGAGGGTTTGGCCGAAAATGATAAGAAGTAGAATGAATAAGTATTTTTGATATTTGAGCATAAATTAAAGGTGTTGATATTTAATGTATGTGAAATAAAAGAAATTTAGTGAATAGTTAATGAAATAAATTGCACTTGAATAATATTAAGAATATAAAAATAAAATTTTTATTTTTATGAAATATTGGGAGTATTAGAAAAATATATACATAGTAAGAATAAAGAATTATAAGTAGGAAAATTAGTGGTTAATAAGGAATGGTAAAATAAGTAAATAAAAAGAATGAATAAATCATGAATGAGTATGTGCAATGAGCAACACATGGAATGATTAAAAATTTAGAATAAAATTTGCATAATTATAAATTAAATATTGAAAGATATATATAATATTTTAAATGTTTAAAAAGGGAAAAAGGGGATTCAACATGTATGTGTACATGAGAAATTAAGAATATAAAATGTGTATAAAACCTATGAAAGACAAATGAGAAAAATGAAATATGTACATGAAAATAATAATGTATATGTTAAAATAAATGAATTACTTAATTAAATCTTAATTGCAATGAATTTTAATATAATTAATGTAATTAATAAGCATATTTGATATTTTCATATAAGGTGATTCGATCTAAAATTTAAAAAGAAGTGAATTCTCAAAGTAAAAAATAGAAACAAGAGTTTAATATCAAATCTTGGAATTTTAATTAAGTTATTAATAAGAGAATATGTATATGTGTACATGAAAATAAATAATATGACATAGATGTGGATAAATAAGTCAATTAGGGATTTAAGAAAAATAATTATAAAATTGTAGAATATTGAACATGTGTATATAGGAATGGTAATTGAATAAAATGAATTTATATGAGAATAAAAGAACTTTAATGAGTATAAATAAAAATTTAATATTGATACAAAGATAAGAAATTGTAAACAAATGAATATGTGATATACTAGAGATGAAATTAAGTATAGAAAAAAGATGCATAAAATGGTACTTATGTATGATAATAATTTCTAAATAAATAAGTATGAGTAGAATATATGTTAGAAATAATTAAGTTTTACATAAGGATAATAAAATGGATATACATAGAAGGGATTAAATATGTAAATGATAAAGTAAATGAAAATGTATAATTTATAAAAGGAAAATATGTAAATAAATAAAGAAAAAATGTTATTTGTCAATTAAAGAAATAAAAAGAGAAAATATGGTAAAATTTTATTAATGCTAAGTGAGTATATGACTTAAGTTACATGCATTTGTGACTAGCATGAAATGAAATGAATAGAAGACAAATTAGTATAGAACATAAAAATGAGTAATAATTAACTACGAACTACGTATTAAGAAAATAAAATAAGTAGTAACAATGAAAGCACTATCAATTGAAACTATTTACAAAAAATATTTATTAAATACAAATAAAATTTTTTTAAATGAATATTAATATATAAATACTCGAATTAAATACAACAATAATTATATGGTTTAGTAGTAAATTAAATGATGGAAGTTTAAAATATAAATTTATTAACAAAGAAATGACATATGAAGAAGAATATGTGATTATATATGACAAGATAATATGTTATATGCAAACGAAGGTGGAAAATAATGAAATGTGAGAAATTAAATGAATATAAGCCTTGATAACCTAGACAGTTATGGCTTAGGATAGATTGGCTGATCAATTAGAGAGCACATGATCACATGGCTATTTAGGGAGAGTTTTTCCCTCACGTTTATTGGGGGCCCTACACATGTTACATAGGCACTTCAGTGCCGTACTTGTTACTTAGATACTTTGGTGTTGTACATGTTACATGTCTCATTATCATGACATAGATAACTGTATAGGGTATCAGGGGCACCACTGGAATAAAGTGAAATATAAATTAATTGGTTAATATGAAAATGATCTTACATGATTTCATATGAATTTAATTAATTGAAATATGAGAGCAAAGTCTTATAAATGATAAATGAAAATGAAATGTGATAGTTAATATACGATAAAATATAATTACATGATTAATATATAAATAAGTTAAATAACTAAAAATTTTACACGTATAATATTAATGATCGGTGTTATAAAAACTAAAAAAATATGTATTTATTTGTACTAAGAAATAATTAAATTATAATAAGATGAGTAAATTAAAAGTTAGTATAAGAAATTGTATAAATTAAAAGATGATTTTGTATCAAAGCTTGGGAAAGGGCAAAGCAAGTGATCCAGTCCCAACAGTACAAAGACCACCTGAGTAGAAAAGAATCCACCATGTGTAATAACACACGTTATGTTGTATTTCTTTATTTAATGTAAAATGTACCGTATGTAAAGTGACATAATGAATAAAACAACCGTAAATGATTTGATGAATACTAATATGTACATAAATATTTTGATTAATAAAATGATACTTTTATTTTCTTTTGTTATTTGTCATATATATTACACATCTATATGAGGTATATATATAAATACACGTATAAGGCATCGTAATTATCGTATAAGTAATGCAACATCCCATATTTGGATCCATTTAAGGGTTGGGTATAGGGTGTTATATTTTAGTTGGTATTAGAGCCTAGGTTTAGGTGTTCCTAGGTTAAAAATCATACATAAGTGACATATGTATATAGAATATTGTTGGGACACATCCTTTTCGATATAAGACACATGTTGAGCCTCATAACCTTGGAAAGAAATAAAGGTAAGAGCTAAGTGATACCAAGATGTAAAGGTTATGGGATCCTAAAGAGGTATCAATAAAAGGACATAATGGAAATAAGTACTTGTGTAAAGATAACATGATAGAAGACATATAATATTGTTTGAAGGTTACATGATAACTTATAAAAGGAGAATGAGATATTTGAAATCCCTAGGAAAAGTCTAAGAGGGGAAGCATACACATGGAATTTCAAGGATGAAATTCTTTAAAGAGGGGAAGGTTGTCACACCCCAATTTTCAATTTGGTTTACATAAGGATAGCATGAAAATTAGAAGAAAAGTGGGAATAAAATAGACGTATAGATTGAGTAGAGTCGGTTGGCGTGAACAATTAAGTGAAAAATGACAAAAGCGCAAAAAGGGAATTTCAAGAAAAAGTGAAGGGCAAAATTAGAAATGTGCATTTGGTGGCCATATGATAAGAGGACCACATGTAAAGGATGAGAAACATGAACTTAGTATGAGAGGAACATGAAAATGTGAAAAGCTTCAAGAGGAGGTCTTAGTCAATAGTTGATCCTCAATAATAAATAGTGCTTCCTAAGCACAAATGGAGTTGACCCCACCAAATGAAAGGGTAAATTATAAGAAGAATTATGGTGTAATTTGAGATAAAAATGAGGCTATTTAGACGATTAAAAATTGAAAGCAAAGTATGGTATTTGGTCTAAAATGAATAGTAAATTGTCTAAAGCTAAATAAAAAATCCAGTAAAGTTGAATGAATAGACCTGAAAGCTGAATACCCTTATGGTCAAATATTCCAAGGAGTCTAAAAATCATAGAGTTGGAATTTTTTGAATATTGAAACAATTAAAAATAAATTAGGGAAAAACAATAGGAAATAAAGAATAAATGAAAAAGAAAAAGATGTAAGGATTTTTGTAAGGGTGATTTAGACCATTGGATTAAATAGCATCCATTGAAATCTTAGCCCTACAATTCACTTTGAGTGATGACAAAAATCCCCACACTTAGAATTATTGAAATAATAAAGGAAAAAAAGGAAATAAAAGAATAAAAATATAAGGATTTAGTGTAGGAATTAATAATAGCCATTAGATTGTATAGTGCTTAAGTTAATCTTAGCCCTATAAGTAACTCTAGATGATGACAAAAATTCCTACCTCTAGATTTATTGATGTAATAAATAAGGGAAGATAATTTTGTTCATGTAGTCATGAGGATAATTTTATTCATGTAATCATGAGGACCCTTGATATTTTTCTTCTCATTCAAGCTCTACCACTTTGATACTTATGTGAGTGCAACCGCGAGGAGGTTTGACAGAACCACCACACATAATCTTAAGTGGGTGCGATCGTAGAGAGGTTTAATAAGACCACTGCACATTATCATTGGTGTAGCAACATGGAGGTCCAAAATGTGGGCCACTACATAACATGATCCTAATATCTAGTATTTAGATGTATGTCTTCCAGATATTGGTTAAAGAGTGGACATAACAGAAATGAGATGTAAAGATATGGAATAAACCGATGACTAATTATGGATTAATAAACTAAATAAATAGGAAACACTTAACAATGACATGATAATTTAACAGATATATACTTAATAATGGCATGTGAATATGAAGGAATCTAACTATAATGACATATAACAACTTAGGGTAGGTAAAGAATATAAAAAGCCTAAATATCATAAATGTGATACTAAACTATAAAGTACATAAATAGACAATTATATGTTAACAACTTAGTAAATATAAACCAATTTTGTATTGACATGATAATTAGCTCGATTAACTGGACAATTAATTTAAGATTAGCATACAAACATGGAAAGAATTAGCTAGAATTACACATAGGAACTTAAGATAGGTAAGCATCATAAGAGAGTCAAGTACACAGAAGATAAGGAGTATACATAAACTATAATTGTGCCACGACTTAAAATGATTAACGAATAATGACATAGATAATAAAGAAAGTATAAATACTATGTAACCTAATTAACATGGAGATACATGGGTGTCATGATTGCATGTATATTAGTTTGCATATTTTATTGAATACACCACTAAGTATTATGCTTAGCACACTATGTTTTCTCAATGTGTAGGTTGTAGATAGATCTAGTGTTCAGACTAGCCTCAAGGAAGCGGTACAGTGCAGATAGCCTTGACTTGGTATAATCTTATATTTCTTTTATGTGATGTAAATATAGTTAGTGGCACTCATATGTATATAAGTAGGGTGTGGGTCCAATACAATGATCTATGTACATATATAGCTTACCAAAGTTCCTCGTCCATGTAAGCTAAACAAACAAATACCAGTAGTGTATGATTATCATATGATGTATGCTCGATATAGTGTAATGATGATATCTTGATGTTTGTTATGACTGTGGGATATGTTGTGATTGATGATGTTCTGTATTGATGAAGGGTGTTAGAGGGTTAAAAGGACCCATATAATTGAGTTTGAATTTGGAAACTTTATATAAGTGTCATTTTCATAGGTTTATTTGGGGACATGTCACTAGATAGCCATTATGTTATCAAATTTCTATTAAAATGGGATAGTTAGATCTTATACATTTAGATTCATAACACGAGCTTGAGAAGCTACATGTAATGCCTCAAAAATCCAGACAATTTTGAATAGTACTTTTTCGATGATGAATAGGATTCTCAAGACCCGAGATGCACTAAAAGTCACTAAAGGAAAGTATTAATCATTAAATAATTTTGGATAAAGTTTGAAGTCAATCAGAGGTCATTAGAGTGATTAAAAATGCTAAGAAAAATTTTACGATAGTATTTTAAAAATAGTGACCAAGGCAAAGTTGAATTGTAAAATAATTTCAAAGTTGCTCAGAAAATTATGAAAATATTACAATTTGATACTTAAAAATTCTAATGAATCCAATGGCACTAAAATTGAATTTTTTTGATATTAGGAGGTAATTTTTCTAGAAATTGGGCAACCTAAAAATAATGGAATAAATCCAATTTTTGAGCTTTAAATTTTAGAGGCATTTAATGAACAATAAAAAGGGAATTAGTGACATAAAAATGGCAATTTAATTTGCCTGAGAAGTGAGAAAAAAATTGGGAAAATTATCAAATAAATTGCATTTTTAATGAGAGGTATAAATATGTAAATTTTTTTATCAATTAAGGAAAAACACTATTTCTCCCCCTTTTCTTTCTTTTGTTCTCCCTCATTAAGTTAAATTAGCCTACCAAAATTGAAGTGTAGAGCCTCTATGCTATGAATAACTCGTAGAAAGTGGAATTTTTGAGAAATAAGGCTAAAAAATGTTGATTTTCATACTCGATGAATAGTAATCATGAATTTTTCAGGTAAAAATTTTCGACTTTTGACATTTTTCCTAGATACTAGAGGTGCTCAAGGGACAATATATAGCTTTAGTTTGAATTTTAGAGTTACAGTTTATTTATTGTGAATATTTAAAGTTTGCCTTGGGTTTATGTTAAGACTTTTTGACTTTAAATGAGACAAAGGGAAAACTAAGGTGTAAGCAGGCCTCAGGGACTCTCCTCAGACATCTTGGTATGTGAAATTGAAATAGTATGGGCAATATTAATTAAAGTCATTAAATGTACATATTATGTATATTATGCATTAAATGCTCATTTTTGTGTATGGATATAAATGGCATGTTTGAATGTGTAACATGGCATCTAATGAATGTATGAGAATGTTTTGAATGCTTAGAGAGCATTGGAATTGAGTGAAGTGTTGATTTAATAAAAAAATGCTAATAAGACCTTATTATGTAACATAATGGGACATAAAATGCTAAATTGAGTGTTTTTGACTCTATGTACCTAAATTATGGTTAAATTGCTTAAATTGCATATAGATGAGAGTATGAAAATAAAATAAGGCTTTAGGAATGCATATATGCATTTTGAGGCTCAATATGGATGTAGGTGCATATAGTGTGAATATGTTATTATGTATACTTATGAGTATGATATTGAGTATAACAATGCAAGAATGATGGTGCATGATCTAAAACAATAAAATGTGGTTATTTTATTCGATGGCTGAATGGTATTAGATGTGAGTAGGCAACTATACACTAAAAATGCTAAATCAAGTATCTATGTAGCTTACAAGAAAAATGAAGTGTATCATCAAAATAGATCCATTTAATGAATTAAAAAGTATTATTATGAGTATTAAATGTGTGTATGGCAATAGAATGGTTAAATGGTTCCAAAAAATCAAATGACTATGAAAGTGAGGAAAACTATTTTAATGAAAGTTAAAAAGGCCTTAAAAGCTGAAGTTTTGCATAGGGTGCTAGAAACTCATAGATTTTGAGTTCATGAGGATAAATGAGTTAAAAAATGACTTTGAAATGAATTATATGAGGTGATTACTAAATTGCATAAGATAAACCTAAATCACCTAATATAGCTGAATGGCTTATAATAGGCTATATACCTAATGTTTAATGATTTGTGTAAAATTTGTGTATACATGTTTTCAATTCATATTTTTGAATATGATTATGATATAAATTGTGCAAGAGGTAGAGTTTAAGACCTACTCTAAAAAGGTTAATAAGAGCACATTATGCATAAGTTAGAGATTTTATGAATATAAAGGCATGAATGGACTTGAATGCCATCATGACCTTGAATTGAGCATATAAATATAGAATGCAAACTAAAATCCACAATTAACGTGGATAAGGCTTGTAAATGTAGAAATGGCATAATGTGATGTAAAATGAGCATAAAGACGGTGTTTTCAATGTAAATATGTAATTTTAGTCATCTAATGGCTAAAATATGCACATTAAAAGTTATATGAATTTATTTAAGATGTTGAAACTAAATGAAACAAATTTTAGCCGATGAGATGCAACAACCTAAGAAATGGATAGGTTGATGGTCAACTAAGGTATTTACCAGCTGCTAGGGCACTTTAGTGCTTAGATGAGGTCCAAAGATACACATGTAGTCTACCTGTAGACATATATGCTGGGATCTTTAGATCTATGTGGGTGTAGCCACGTAAGTTGAGTTAGACACTACATTATACTGGTCCAGTAGCCATCAGGTCCAAAATGTGGACTATTGCATGACATATATCACTATACGAGTGCAACTACGTAAGTCAAGTTAAACACTGCACTACACTGGTGCAACAGCTATTAGGTCAAAAATGTGAGCCAATGCACGACATATATCACTATGCAGGTGCAGCCGCGTAAGTCAAGTTAGACACTGCACTATGCTAGTGCAGTAGTCGTCAGGTCCAAAATATGGGCCACTACATGATTCATGATCCTGTTGTCTAAAGGATTATGGTACTCTTTCATGGGCATAAGCAAAAGAATGGATGGCAAAATAATATAAAAATAACGTTATACAAGATATGGCCTTTAAGTACATGATGTAGTTATATATGATGTAAAATGGTCCTATATGACAAACAGATGTTCATATATGTTGTATTGACTATACATGCTTGTCATGGAATGATTTATGTATAATGTATGTCAAATTATTTTAATTACACTATATTACTCTATATATGCATGATGTAAGTGTTAAAAAGGCATTACATGTAAATGAATGTAATGAACCTATGTAATGTATGATGATAAAGTTAGTACATATTATCTTGATTTCACCACTAAGCATTATGCTTAGTGTGTCTTTTGTTTTATGGCATATAGGTACAAAGATTTTTGATAACAGAGCCTCAGGACATCAAAAAGGCTAAAGTGAAGGCTTTATTTTTGGTAACTCTACCTTTTTGTAATAGAAGTGATGTATAGGATTGCACTCAAATGTATATGAAAAAGGGGATCAGTAAATTGTAATAATTTTGTAATAGAAAGTGTAATTAAATGTTCTTTTTGGTTTTCAAAATGCATTAGCTATATTAAACCATGTGAATGCATGTTGTGTTGTATGATATCTCTTCCTAAGGTTGAGATATCATACGATGTGATTGAGTGTTGTTGGAGTGATTATATGAATCACATTGTGATGGAGAATGCTTGTGATTGTAGATAGAAGTGTGTTTATTCATGTAGGTTGACATTTAAAATTTAGGATAGTGCCCGGTATAGTCGTTATGTTGCCAAAATTTCAGCACGAGGATTCCCAGTTTTAAATGTACAATATAGTATGTAAAAGTTTTTGAAAACCCATATTTTTCACATATTATCTTTTGTAAAGAATGTTAAATATTAATTGATTGGGTGGATGAGTTTGATATCTCCATACGTTTGCACACCTTAATCGAGTTCAGTGATCGATTGATGTCTAGTTGGGTAAAGGGTGTCACACTACACATGGGCCCTAGATGCTCATGAGGTAGGCATACAATAAAGGAATAGAAAGATAATGGTGAAACTGGTTAATGTGTCATCTTTTATTTAGACTAGCAACTATTTAGATAGGCGGTGCCATAGTGTGCCATCTCTCATTTGAATTTTGCTACTGGGATCACATTGGGCAGTGGCCCACATTTTAGACCTCTGTGCTGCTGTACTTGTGATAATATGCGGTGGTCTTACTGAACGTCTCGACAGTTGCACTCGCTTAAGATTATGTGTAGTGGTTATGTCGGACCTCCTCACTGTTGCACTTGCATAAAAATAAAAAATAGACTCAAATAGAAATATCATCAATTGACAGTGACCACGAGGGTCTCAATACTGACCACGTATGTCTCAACCCTGACCACGAAAGTCTCAATATTGACCATAAAGTTCTCAATACTAAACACAAAGGTCTTAATACTGACCATAAAGGTTTCAATACTATGGGCCGAAGGTCTGTGATTTGACATTGAAGTGCTTTAGCAGCTACTACATCCCTTAGTTAACTAGTCAACCTATCCAGCAGGCTATCTAACTTATATGGGCCATTGTCTTTCTATTTTCACTGTTCATTACTTACATAGTTCATATTCCTAATCCTATGCTTAGATTGAAATATATATTTACTTAACGATACTTGTCAATATTACATTACGTATCTTATATTAAGAGTCTCATTATATACATTGCCATTTCAAATCATGATGGTCATGTTACTATTTCATTACGCATATTGTCATTTGTCACTTATCATTCATGTGCCATTCATTGACATTATTATAGTGTTACTTATTATCAACCTTATATACATGTATGTTATCGCGCACACATATACATCATCTCATGCAATCATTAATGCAAATTCATGATACATATTATGGTCATTCATTCTAGGCCATTGCATTACCATTTTCATCCATTTTACAATAATTTAGAAAATTCCCACTATGTCCCTAAAGTTCCATATTATATTCACCATTTTCAATCCTCCGTATTTAGTTTATTTTCCCTCCATTTTTCATTTAGCCAAGTTTATTAATATTTATTAAGTTCTAAAATACCCTTGGAACAAATTTTAGGTTATCCTAACCTTTAAATGCACACTATTATGGAATTTTCACAACTTATAGTTAAAGTCACATATTTTATTGAATAAATTTACAGAGATGTTCATGACATCCTAAGATCAATTTCACAGCTTTTTCTTGCCTCGATTCTCATTCTCTTCGGTGTTCTCTAGAAAAATAACTAGGATTTGATTTGGGACCCAGTGTGATTTAGAGGTTCAAAACCTTAAATCTTCAAAGCTCTATTTCCTCCTCAAAACCTTTGTATCTCACAAAATTGAGGCTAGAATCACATTTTAGACATCATAAGGATCAATTTCCATAAAAGTATCAAAGGATTTTGATGTGTTTCGGGTAAAAAATGAAGAAAAGAAAAGATGAGAGAGAGAGAGAGAGTGAAGTGGCATTGATTTTTGGGAGGAAAAGGGAAGGAAGATGAGCTCATGTCACTATAATACACATGCACACACCATATCATATTTATATTATGATGGTGGATGGCTATGATTACGCTATATGGCAATCGGATGACCCCAATTAATCCTATTTACATTTTAACCGTTAAAAATATATAAAAAAAATTCTAGAGGCCTCCAAAAAATCATTATTTTAGTGCCAAAAATCAACGAATTTCCTAATTAAGGGACCTTTAAAATCTCAAGCTAAAATGCCAAAGGGAGCTAAGTTAACTATTCACTCACGTAATTAAGACATTCTGATTAACTATCAATAGACCTAAAAAAATTCCAATTCCACCACCGTTGAACTATTTAGAATTTTTGACCTTTAGGGTATGATATTTTTAGGTTAGTCCAGGGACATCTCGAGCATTTCTCGGCTTGATGTAAACTAAGGTCACTATTCATTAGATATTAGCATAAAATAATTTATTAGTTCCATGAAAAGTGCTAATTACGTCATTTTTTTCATCATTTAGCCCATCTAAGTTTTATGACTAGTACTCCCCTTTAGCCATCTTAGTGTGACCCGGTTACTTGAAAAATACTATTCACATCCCGAAAAGTATTATTCACAAAATTGGAATTTTGGGGCATTAGGTGATGAGTGTCACACATGTTTAGTATAAATACCCTTGAATAACATTGTTTGGAATATTTAGAAGGATAAAAGTAGCTCTTCTTACTCTAGTTCAAGTAGGGGTAGAAAATTATCTTCTTTTCTTCGTATCCATTTTTGTCTTTTTTACACCAAAAAAAGGATAGTTTAACATGTCTAGCTTTTCTTCCATTTAAGTGGTTTTTGGATTTGAGGATGAAAAGGAATAGCAAAGGAGTGAGATATGGTGGTAAAGAGGTAAGTTATCATTCCATAAAGTTGAGATTTTTAAATAGGTAGAGATAATTTCTAATTACATGATTATTAATTTTAAATAATGATATGTGTAGATGCCACCACCTTTGGCCTATGATAATAACTAGAGACAGGCTCTCAAGCAATGGCACTAGTACCTTAGGAAGACAGTCCGCACGGACCTACTTCAACCCTTAAAATATAGTCACATGGATAAACCCCACCTAGGTTTGTACTAGCCCAATCTTTTCAATCAAGCCTATAGCCCAAGGTCCACACAGAACAAGCCCAAGCCCTATCTACATGGACTAGCACAAACTTGGCCCAAGACCTAACCTAAAGCCTATAGACTAGTGGAAAAGCATATCACCTAGGTTTGCATTGACCAAGTAGTGCAGGTTTGCATAGACCTGCTGATAAAACCTTCCAAAAGCACGGGATCTCTATCCAGATGATGAATCCTAGTCTTAGAAGGACTCTACCACCTCTAGATAGGATATCCTAACTCCAGAACCTATAAATACCCCTCCTAAAGTATGAGAGAAAGGAGTAGAGAGGCTCTTTAAGAATATTGTTTTGAGCATCCAAGAGATCCATTCTATGAGTTCAGGTGAGAACTCTAATAAGGATTCGATCTACTATTCTTTTTAGCCCATATCTATTCTTTTTCCAAACCTTTACACTTTTTGTGCCATTATTTAAGAATTCAATCACAAGGTAAGATCTGAGGTCTTCTATTGAATATTAATACATCTATTTATTATTTATAAGGGCTCATGATCTCCTATGATTAGCCATCAATAAGGTGATCTACCATGATCCCCATATTGGCCATAGGAGTAAGACACCTTTATAAACTATTCTATTGCATGTAAACTGACTCTAGACATGTTATAATCATTCTACCATCTTAATAATAAGTACACAAACCATATATTTAAGCATGCACACGTCCGTGCGGACTCCCTCTCATAAGGAACGTAGTCTATACGGACTTGATTTTTATGTTGTTTTGATCGCCCTTTGTGAATCCTATTTGTTATATGCCATGTTTATGCATATGCATGTTGATATATCTTGTGAATAATATATGAATATTGGGAATACCTAGAACTGGCATGTAGTCTGCATGTATTCCCTCTCACGATGATCGTAGTCCATACTAGCATATAAGATTTATATGCATATGTGATGATATGTAGTCCTCATAGACCTCTTCTTATAAGGAATGTGGTCTGTATGAATGGTCTTATTCTATGTTTATCTAATACTATTTAGAGCTCCCCCATAGACATCCTTTCATATAGTCTATATGGACCTACTTCCATGACCTCGAACTTACCAATATGTCCTCCATGTGCCATTCATAAGCAGTAATACTCGTGATGCCTGATGACATAGATCATGATTCATTCATGTACCTTATTTAATAAGAATATACTTTGAAGTCCTCATAAGCTATTGTTAGTTATTTTTAACCTACTTTCTTGAGATGATTGCAAACAACTACTTTGCTCAAAGTAAGAAATCCAAATAGGCCTAGTCTATCACACTTACATCAGTCCGCACAGACATATGCCAGAGCCTTATGGAGTTTGTGTGGACCTAACATTGCATAGGAGGGACTAAATTTATGTTATGGACTGCGCTAAAATGATTTTTTACCTAATTAATTGGTGTTTTCCTAAACAAAATGGTTTTGAGTTTTTCTTAATCAAAAGTCACTATAATAAATACATTTTAATAAAGGCCAATCTACTAGAGATGGGAATTAGGCAATTACCACCAATTCTTATGGAATTATGGGTATTTGTTAGGCCACACCATAGCTAATTAATGACCCAATTTCTAGATGTATAAATGTATCAATATGTTTGTTGTATGCTTAAATATAATGCAATTTACTTTATCTAATTGTAAAGGTGATATGGATGTTTAAATATAATGTATGCTTTCTTAATATGGGACTAATAAACATTACAATATAAAAGGATGACATATTATAGGGCATAAATAAGATATGAATTCTGAACCTTTCTAGTACAAAAGATTAGAGGTCCTGGTGTAGAGGCCAAATGGCAACTCTACAAACCACTCTCATCCCCGATGAAAATATGTAATCTCTACAGTGGTGACTCTATTGGGTATTGAGAATCTCAATCTAAAAGTGTCCAAATAATATGTTCTCTAAATGTTCTAATTTTTATCAGTCTCATACATTACACTCTTTATATACTGTGTCCTTATTACTCTAGATGGTGTTGCAAACCATAACTCCATTTTTCTTTCAAGAATGGGAAATGCTAGTATATCCATCACTCACAAGCCTCGTACCTTCAAGTATATGAAAAGGTGAACTAATCGGCTGTTATTATCCATAATTGGAAAGACTTGTTAGGAGGGACCTCTTCTTATGGGAGCATTAAGCCTTTTTTTACTAGACCGTAAGCCCATATAGTTGAGCTTAGCAACTTCTCCTAGGCTACATAACCCTAAGTGTTTGTGATTGCATTGCGATTGCTACGTGGACCTATTATGTTTAACCTTATTTGGAGTGGGGGTAAACTCATTGTGCCTTTTGTCTAGGATGGGCCAAACCTAATTTCACTTCGAATAAGATTTAAACATCATAGGCCATTGTATTTGCATGTGCTTTAAATATGAGAGGTCACTGGGCCTATTTAAGCCCATAAGTGAACTTATGTATCCCCTAATGACACTGAAGCAATCCCACCTAAGAAAGAACTGGCTTGACCACATGTGTGGGTAGAATAAGGTTGGAAGGTCTCTTGCATGAGTTTATCCCTATTACACCATGAACATGCATTGCATATGATGCATCATCTGTATCTTTCACTATTAATATTGTACATGCATCATCCCTAACCCTTTGTTTTAATAGCCATTATTGATCCTTCATTCACTGCTCAGTGGAAGCGAACTGGCAAACACCTCAGCCAAACTAGTGAAGTACTACCGATTCAACTAAAGTGAGGAACCATGTCAGTCGATGAGTACGTGACCAAGTCCATGTTCATAGAGGTGATGAACAAGATGGAGAAGAGGATAATGGTGGTCATAACCAATGCCCTATCCAACATTGACAACCTAAAGGACATAGGTTAGACTTTAACCACTCACAAAGAAAAAGAAGTGACAGGCTAAGGAGATGATCAGTCTTCTAATGATGAAATTCCTCAAGTCAACAAGTCATACCATAAAGTCCCCCTTCCTAAGACAGTTGAGGATAATCAATTGAAAAAGCTCAATGAGAATATGAAAGCCATGACTAGGCTGGTCACTAGGGGCAAGGACATTAACCTTGATGATATTAGTTTAAGACCTGATCAAGCCATGCCTTATAAGTTCATGATACCTGATCTGAGTATGTTTGATGGCATGACTAACCCCCTTAAAGCAGTATGCAGTTGCTATGAGAGCCACCCACT